>OX632361.1:14007586-14135086 GCA_951751655.1 Ophion costatus | reverse complement strand
GCACATGCACACACACACACACACACACACGCGCGCGCGCGCGCGCCCACACACACACACACACACACACACACACACACACAAATCCTGGATACATCTGAAATAATTGAAAATGATGTTCTCACTTGAAAACTATGAACTTTATCGAAAAATTTGTTCAACAAAAGTTTTTAGTTTTCAGCTGACAAATTTTTTGGCAATGAAAAAAAATTATGTTTCCGTTTCAAAAAAACATGTCAGCCTTTGTAACGCCGCCATTTTGAATTTTGGAAAATTTTTTTCAAACGTCCCCCTTCAATCCCTAGAAGTTTTGTTCCACACAATAGTTCATCCGAGCAATATTTTTCGAGAAAATTCAGGTGTAAGATTAAAATGGGACACCCTGTATAAGGCGTTAACTAATTATGCAACTGTCTGTTGTTGACTCGATTATGTCTGTATATAGGACTGCAGCATAATTTTAAGACATTCGGTTGCAAACTTTCGTTTTTATTGAAACATTTAGTAAAGAGTTTAAAACAAATTTCTTTTGCAGACTACTTTATTAATTAAAAAAATAAAACTAATTATGGCCACTACATCAGAATTATAGTATTTATTTATTTTCAATCATTATAAACTACTATTTTATCATGAGATAATGTTTAATCTTTTTTCGCTCGGTTGGTGTTCACCTGTGTTCGAAGCAAACCCAGTTATCGACACGTTCACGACGAAGTAATCGTCAAAGTTCATTTGTATGCATATCTTTTTATAATACTATCGCGAATATGTGTATGACAATTACTGGTCCGTGGATTCTTCAGACAATGCTCATTACGGAACTAATATTTCTTTGCTGATTAAAAAAAAATTAATTTCAATTCGCAAGATTTTTTTGTTATCCTTGTCTCAGTTGTCGACAACCATGAAGCTTAATTGGGGTGTTTATATTGCTGAATCGGTATTCGTCATATATGAAACCTCGTTGAAATTAGCATAAAACTATAATTTGTTATGCTGAACGCAAAACTAAGATACTTGTTAATCACTTGAAGACAAACTTACCCCACGCAAGTCCCCAGGCATTCCCAAATCACCTGAGATCTTCCACGGTTCACTTTAACCTCATAATGAAGGATTCGGCCGAAATGACAGATAACCGTTGTAGCTGAATATATTTTATTTTATTATTCTTGAATACGTATACTTACGAGTGTGACAATATCAAACAACGTAGTGAATACCTCCCTGGTGCTCATATGTCACAGTATGTCATATGTATGAAGAACTGATTCTTATCTTCAAATACTCATTTAAGGAGTAAGGCCACTGTAACGGCCCAAAAAAAAAGGTTTTTTCACTAATTTTTTGCTCCCGAAATTGAAGGTATTTGAAAAAAAACTTTTAATGGTGTTATCGGGCATACATTAAACTTTATTATAAAATTTTTTTACAGTAAAAAAAAACAAAATGGCGGTTCCACAGCTATCTTCCCGGGAAATGTTTTGCTTCCAGGGCTCCGCGGCACGCAGCACCACTGGTGCACTTTTGAATCTAGAATTAAAAAAAAACCATTAATCTAGAGGGCTATAGCTAGAGAATGTCGATCGGATTTTAAAAAGTATCAATTTTTGTGGATTTGGCGTGCGTTTGAAAAAAAAATTGATTTTTGACGAAAAAAACGGCAAGTTTTTTGTTAATAAAAAATCAATAAATAAAGTTCTTGAAAATTCCGATCGACATTCTCAAGATAATGTAAATGTTCACATCTGGTTAAAATTTCAAGTAAAAAAAATGAAAATTGTTCGAGTTATGCTGCGTGCCATTTTGAAAAACCATGTTTCGAGAAAAACGCGTTTAAAGTTTTGCGAATAGTTTTTTATTGGAAAAAATTAAAAAAAGAAGTTAAAAAAAATTTTTACCGTTAGTCTGCAATCCCAGCACCATACATTTGTCCTTTGATAGCCAAATTTTCGTCTTCTTCGTCTTTCCTGGTTGATTTTTGGAGCGCGCGCGCACTTTTGGCCGCGTCGCTCAGAGATGTCTCCGCGTGCGTGATGCGTTTGGCGTCGGCTTCGATGCAGAAATTATATAACTGTACACCAATTTCCACCTCCAACATCTTGAATATTTGCAAGACGTTGGTAAGGCCGCCATTGAATATGCAAACAGCGATATCCGTCGCAATATCTAGTACAGTTTTTCCGCTTGAGGATGATTTGGGGGCCAAACTCCAAACGGTAGCGTTGAAACTTTCGTTATTGTTTTGAGTATAGGCCCCCAAGCAACGCTCCAGCAACTCGTCCCGGCTCAATTCCATGTAGATGGGTTTGATGGCTTGATAAACCTCCTCACTCATTGGCTGATTGTGATGATACGCATCCAAGGCATTTTCTGCTTTCGCTTTCTTCCAACTGCACCAATTCTCCGAACATTTTTCGTGCTGAGGCTTTTCATCCGTTGACATTTTGTGAAAAAGGGTTGCCCAGATCTCATTTTTCATATTTTTGATGGAATCGGAATTTCGACGGATTGCTAAGCCGTAATAAATGCTTAGTTCGTCAATCAATTTGGCAGTGAGTTTTCCTCTTCCCCCGAGACCTTTTGTTCCTTTTTTTAACTTTCTCAATCGAGTGCCCATTCTTTTTTGCACGTGATCTATGCACTCTTTTTTTTTAACATCAACATTTTCATAAGGCTTCGAATCCACGATGCCTTTGAAAGTTTTGGAATCGCCATCTCCGATATAATTGCAGTCGTTTCGGAGCAAGTTTTGACACGCTTGGCGGCGACCTTCATTTCCTAAGGACAACAAATTTTTTTTCGCACAGGACCTTTTTTTTCTTATTCTAGAGGGTTTAAACTATTTTTTAAGCCAATAAAAAAAAATCGATTTTTCAAAAAATTTACAGTGGCCTTACCCCTTAATGTGTAAAAAGGACGAGCATTGGGACCCTGACGATTACTGGACCGACTACCCTAAATTATTTTTTCCGCGATGAGTAAAATTTCGGTCCAACATGCTAAGATCTTTTCTGATGGTTAGCAACACCAACACAATTTCGTTGTCAACATCGCCGTCAACCAAAATGTTTGTTGTTTCGACACTTTGTACTTTCTTTTGTAATATCAATTGGAGTTTCAATTCGGAAATCGGAATAATTAAGGTCATCAGTAGAGTTACAAGCTCTCACATTTTCTCGCGTCCCGTCAAAATATGGCTGGGAAGTGATCTGTCGTATTAAAAAAAAAATTAAACTTGCTTTACTGTTATATGTAAAGAAAAGTTTCATGATTCAATATTATGAAAACATCGGACCCGAAATTTAAAAGTTCCCATTAAGGTATCACAATTGGAAGAAGCATGCATAGCTTGTTGCCTTGCTTATTGTTAGTTCTACTGATAATCAAAGGCGTTTATTTTGATAACCCTATCATTAGAAATCTTATGCATTAGATTGATGCATTTATTGATGCAATGGAGTTTTTTCTGCACCGCTTGCACTTTGATTAATCGTCTTACATGGGCTCACGCGGCACATGCAGAGAATGAAAATCACTTGGCTTGACGGGATTGTTAATTCACAGGTGGCCAACGAAAAATTCAGATAAAGCATATATATATTGAATCATTCGGACTACTTGTCCTTTTGAAGCAATAAATAATTCACGAAATGTCCTAATATTCATTTGTTTAATCCATAATGCGACGGCATTCCCCAATTGCGGAATAAATGAGCCCAAGTTCTTGTTTTTCAGTTCATACGTTGGAATGCTTTCTCGTTTCATCTACCGGATGAAGTTAATATGGGACGAACACAACAAATCATGAGTTACATATGCAATTTTTTTTTACCAGGTTGCTTAACCTTATCTGCTTTAGCTTTCTCATCCTCGATTGTGTCTACGCTGTTGATGCAATAAATCTGTAATTTAGTGGTATTCTTAATTCATACCACGGCGTGATTGCGAAACATTCTTTGCTATATTCCTATGTAGGCCAAGCAAATCCGATTTTTTCGTGACACAAGTACCATCTGATAACCGACAGTGCGACGATCTCACGTGGAACCACCCCTAGTTGCTTAGTTATATGTTTTCTACTCCAATTTCCCATTGCTAATCTTTTTATAAACAATTTAGTGAAAAAATCGTGTTTTTTTCGTATAAGACGAAAAATATTACAGCTATCGAAATGGACCCAAAGACGAAATATCGGAAACGAAAAAACGAAGATAATGAGTGGAACGACCCGATCCGATAATTATTAAGAGAGTAATTCCAAAAAACGAAGAAATAAAGCGTTTTTTGAACGATTAATAACTCCGCCATTTCAAAGTTACAGCGTACGGCCCTTGCGTGATATTAGATATTAATGCGTACTTTTAGTTTGCAAAACCTGGGCGCTGTCGGACAATAAGTTTCCGCGTATTTGAAAAAAATGTTTTTTCAGTTCTAAATTGTAAAATTGCTCGATGCTCTGGAGGTCCTCGAATTTTAATTTTTTAAAGTGATTTTGAAAGTAGAAGACTTGCGCTGCCAATCGTCGATCTTTGATTTTCGATAAAATGCTGAAAAGTTAGTTCAATACGCGTGCGAATATGGGTAAAAACGGCCAAGCGCTTGAAAGTGGTCGAGTTGGGGGACGGGGGGGGGGCGGTAGAGCAGCTGAAGCGGAGAAGGCGTATACAGGGTGTCCCTCTTATCTCTGCCATCCGAAAAAAACTCGCCAATTATCGACGTCACAAAAAAATATTTCAGACGAAAGTTGTACGGTGTGAAAGGGTCATCAAATGCGACGAATTTTTTTTATTTCGGTGGAGGCGCTGACGTACACTGAAGGTCACCTCCACTTTTTTAAATGGAATGGTACATTTTTTTCAACCATTTTGTGGAGCACCTCAAGCCGCACAAAAAGCATCAGGGGGTCAGTCGGTCAAGGTCATTCAAGGTCAGTATCGATTATACAAATCTAAATATCTTGGATCACTATCAAATATTTGGCAGAGCTCCGAGATATTCAGATTTGTATTTAATTTTAACAAGTGTTCGAAATTGACCTTGAGCGACTTTGACCCGAAAACTTTCGATTCTCTACTATAATGTGCACACGCTATTTAAAATTACTTGTACTAGCGAAAATCGTAAATAGTAAATGATAGACTTTTTTCCAAATTGTCAGATGATCAGTGTACATAATACTACATAACCGTTGTTATGGAGCTTCCTAACGAGGCTGATTTAAAAGAAGCATCTACATCTGCTGGTATCAGGTAAATATAATCGCAATAACTTCCGTTCGAAAATATATTTGAGTTTTGCATTTTTCATGAATACTTTGTTTTTAGGCTTGATGATGCTGCATCAAATACGGAAGATGATGACAAAATATATATTCAAGGGAATCAAATATAAAAATAGCGTTAAAATCAACGGCAGAATGATGGCGAATAAAAACGAAAACGGAGTGAAGATGGACGCACATTCGATTGCTCGATGAACTGTTTATTTTGTTCGAATCCCTTTTGTTCAACAGGTTACAAATTTGCAAACGTGTATTGAATCAGAGTACAACTGATAACGCCATAGCGCAATTAGAAGTGTATCCGAAAACTGAGATTCACAAATCGATATCTTCGCGTTTATGTCCAGTAAAAGGCAACAATGATAATTACTATACGAATAGCAACGTATCTTATCATAACAAATGTTTAAGCAAGTTTTATAAATATAAACCGAACAATGTTATGGGAAGACCAATAAGCGACTGTATGTCTGATTTATCATCTTTCATAATTAATTACATACTGGAAAATAGCGAAAAGTGTCAATTTTCGTTTAAATCGATCTTCTAAGAATACACAATACGGGCAAACTGAAATACCCCGACTTGATAGAATTGAGCAACTTCTGATACAGCACTTTGGAGATGAAATAGTTATTCATGCAACTATAAACGATCGATACATCTGTTTTAGACAAATTTTGGAGAAATGTTTTGAAAAAAATTGGTATTCCAATCGTAAGAATAATAAGGAAGAAGAAAAATAAAAATAGTCGAATTGGCTGCTCATTGCAAGACATCCGAGGAATGAAATTTGATACCAACAATAACAACTCGCCGACTAATTTTGTCAACAATGCAATAGAAAATATTCCAGAAACATTGATATTGTTTCTCGATAATTTAATTAAACCGAACAAAAAAAAACGGCAAATGAGTCTTGGGCTAAATGGGACAATAGAATTATCACTGCAACCCATTCTTTAATGTCTGCTGTTAGACCGCGATCATTCGTTTCTCCGATTCTGTTAGGGCTTCCGTGCATGATGCATACAACATTTGTTGCAAGAGGACGCATTGATAGCTTACATAATAAAGATTTTTATGCATCGTACTCCGAAACCCTCCAATTCGAAAATTCGAGTGTAAGCTGTCCAGAAAATTTCAATTTATTTTCTCACACCTACTTGCAGTTCGTTTATGATAATGCTGATCATAATACAACTACGATCGATGGGGAAAAACCATTCATTTTATGGGACGTATAATGTGTGTGACTTCATCGTCCTCTGTAACATTCAAAAGCACTGTTCCTCGTTTACAAGAAACGTTACCGAAAAACACCAGTGGCACGTATGATTTTCTTCCGGTGACTCATTTTTAAAATAATAAGCCATTTAAATTGATTAGTGGGATTGTGAAAAATTGGAAACAAAGGAATGGTATTGAATTTTCGATCCAAATCGATCCGGTAGATTTATTATATTTTCATGGCACGCATACTACACCGTAAGAAACGCCTAATTGGCATGGACTTTTGAATCAATACCATGCTTTAAACACAGATTTTTGTACAACAAGCGTTATTACTTTACCGTCCGTCAAAGCACCGCCAAGCGATCATACCACGATTTTATTTAACTGCTTTGATGCTAGGGAAAGAGCTAACAAAAATAATCAAAAGCACTGTTTTGTCACGTTTGTTTACCTCTGTACATGAAAGCAAGTGAAATATTGGCTTCTATTGATCCGCACAATGTACGTTTAGTTATTCTTCGTTTAGGAGGTTTTCATTCGGTAATGTCGTTTCGTGGCTCAATTGGCTCTATAATGGCAGGTAGCGGTTTCAAAGAAGCGCTTTGCACTATCCAGGGTGAGGCACTAACTGTTGCCACCTTGAATATCTCCGTAATTATCGACGTCACAAAAAAATGTTTGAAACAAAAGTTGTACCGTACGAACGGGGTCATCAAATGCGACCATTTTTTTAAATATCAGTGGAGGCGCTGTCGCACAGTAAAGGTCGCCTCCACTTTTTTTAATGGGACGGTACATTTTTTTTCAACTATCTTCCAGAGCATCGGAAACTCCATAAAAACATTTAGGGGTCAAAGTCGTTCAAGGTCATTTAAGATAAAAAAAGTGACATGAACTTTATTTTTATGTGAAATTACCTTTATTCACATACTGTGAATGAAGGTACTTTCCAACGAAAAAACGACCTTCAAGGTCATTTAAGATCAAAAAGTGACATGAACTTTATTTATGTGTGAAATTACCTTTTTCACAGTATGTGAATAAAGGTAATTTTACATGAAAATAAAGTTCATGTCATTTTTGGATCTTAAATGATCTTGAACGGCTTTGACCCCTAAATGTTTTTTATGCAGTTTTCGATGTGCTACAAGATAGTTGAAAAAAAAATGTACCGTCCCATTTAAAAAAGTGGAGGTGATCTTTACTGTGCGACAGCGCCTCCACTGAGATAAAAAAAATGCTCGCATTTGATGACCCCTTTCGTACGGTACAACTTTTGTTTCGAACATTTTTTTGTGACGTCGATAATTACAGAGATATTCAAGGTGGCAACAGTTAGTGCCTCACCCTGTAAATGCAGAGTTGTCAACTGATAAAGCTTTAGCGGGTCATGCGTTTTCCATATCGGTTAGAGGCCAGCTCTTAGTACAAGCTGCGGTTGCTACCATGATTTGTGAATAAATTGAACTAAGGGTCAATGAAAAAGCATTTTTGGATGAAAACCTTTAAAAGAATTGAAGAAGAAAGTGTTCAAAATTTGTTCACAGATCCTATTATGATAGATATTTAAAAAATCGTATCTGTTATTGAGGACCTAAAAAAATGGCCCAACCAGTCAACTGTGGGTACAATATTTTTAATTGATCTGTTTACTCAAAGGTAGATTGATGCAGAGAGATCTGGACATTGTGATTTGCATTTACATACGGTACCATTGATGATTCCATTTTTTTCGCCTTAGGTCATCATTTGTACGCTAAAGCTTCTCTCTTGTATTTACAACAAATCTTGAATTTGAAAGAAATCATGGATGTTGTTGAGTATGATACATTTTGTAAACGGGGTTTTTATACGATGGAGCGTTTAAATCGTTTCTGCTAGGGAATGTGGTCCGATATGCCGATGGAGCAAGTATTGATGCGATCAATTAAATGCAGTAGTTTGACGCATGGTCGCAGATTGACAGAAAATGTAATCGGAAAATTGGTTCCATCGAAGGTAGCTATCCTAGAAATCGGTAATGCTATGGAAATATTTTATAATGTGACGTTTGCTACGTCCGAACAGCATATTGACAATCGTGTTTCTCGCATCTAGAGACGCAGAAGATCCAGTAAAACTGCGGCAATTTTTTAGCACGTACGACCCATTTCCCGAGACTGATAAAATTATGCGAATTTATGCTCGAGTAATCGGTGACTGAGTCGACGTAATTCGTCACAAAGCGTCTGAAATCGGGAAAGTTTTAATAAATGATGAATGAATAAAGATGTGAAAGAAATATAATATAAGAGAAGCAGTAAACTCGTGTTTTTGGCCACCGCAAATTCCTCAACGAAAAATGTAGTTCATGAGTAAATGTATATATTGCCGTTACTCATATTTCAAAAGATATATTGAAATATTCAAAATCAGGATGATATGAAACAATACTGCAGCTCTTACAAACTTTCTCCGATACCTGTATCATTATTCGATGAAAATGGCATGCGCAAAACTGCTAAATCTATGTTTTCTCCAATTTTAATAGCTCACATGAAATTCCATCGAAAAACAGCATTACGCATGTTGTTAATGGTGGATTTTTTTTGCACAAAGTGATGTAAAATAATTTGAAAATAGATAGCATAGTAAGCGATTACGTTTCGTACGTGACAAGCCATTACACTCCGAACAGTTTTATCATTTTCGATGGCTATCCCGAGGACGATACATTGTCGACAAAATCTGTAGAGCGTTCGCGCAGGCAGTCGAAAAAAAAAGGGCGTGATATTGGTTTTGACAAAAATCCCGTAATTTCTGTGAAACATAAGCAGTTTTTTAGTAAGGAGAAAAACAAATCTATATTAATCAAGATGATTTCCACTGCATTACGAATCGCTGGCTTTAGAACAAAAATTGCTTTTGTAGACGCTGACAGACTAATTGTCACTACTGCGATTGAGAATGCACGAGCACATTCCGAGGAAACGATGGTTATTATAAGCAAAGATATTGACTTGTTATTTTATTGCAACTGGCGGAAAATGTGAATGATATTTACTTCCGCAAAGAAAATAAATGTTCAAACCCAAACGAATATAATAAAAGCAACAGTTTTAAGTACCCAGATTTACCGAAAATAGTATCTTTTTTGCATGCATTTTGTGGATGCGACACAACTTCTTCATTCTATAGAGTTGGAAAAAATTAATTAATTGATTGCTTTCCTCATGAGGAATTATTGGCACTGGCCTCAATTTTTTTATGATAAAAAGGCCAGTTGCGATGAAATAGCTCAAAGTGCATATATAATTTAATAAAAGGAATTCATAGTAATAGGGCTGAAAAATACTTGTTAGAAAAGTCGAGTTCCTTTGCGTTAAATGATTTTCGATACTTGCATTTTAGTAAACTCAAAGTGAAAATCAAATTTGCTTTAGAAAGTTTACTACCTACAGAAGGAGCAGCAAAATAACACGCGTATAGAGTGTGTATTATCAGTTGCAGCTCTGGCTAGGCAACTGCGATTCCAAAGCAACTGATTGGGGATGGCAGGTAAGGTACAATCGCTTGCTGCCTGTAGGAAGTACTAACCCTCGCATTCTCTAACATTTGCCTGACCAAATTTCGTGTACTTACAGTAAAAAAAGATGTATAGATGCTGTATACAGTTGTAAAAAATACGGATTAAAATGTACAAATCTCTGTCCACCTTGCTATGAAAATGCGTGCTTCAATTTAGAATCAAATATGCCAATTGAGCCGGACGACAATACATTCGAAGATAACGATGAACTCGATATTTGTACGGGAAGGGACAATATCGATGATGACGATTTAGCTTCAAACCCCGCTAAAAGAAAAAAATTATGTAAATAGAAACTTAAGGTAATATAAGTTAATACCTGTGTATAATATTAAGATAACCATGTAATTTACCTGTGTTTGTGTAATAAAAAAAATTACAACGTACAAATGAATAAGCTTCTTCGTTATTTATTATATTACATCTATTCCACATTACCCCACGAAATCCCAAAAAAAGAAATCCCCAAAAAAGGCTTTCCTAATGAACATTGAGAAAATCCGAAGGAAGAATCGGTGTTCGCAGCTTGAGATACCCCAAAATTGAAAAAAATGTTGAAGTAGCTGCAATCGTTCGGGAGATATCGCAATTCAAGATTTAAAAGTTATGCTGAGCGCGCTTCTATTACTACAGGATCTCCAATAGGAAGTTGCTGAAACTAATCGACTGTCATTTTAAAACACGTGCACAGACTCAGAAAAGCCAAATTGCTTTAAATAGAGGAAACTCTGCAGTTTTAAACGCACATAAATAAGACTCAATCAAATATTTTTTCCGTCAATTTGTTACATCTTATAAAAATAACGAAAAAGTACAGTGATTATTGATAGATATTTTCGAAGTGCGAACCGTTAGATTGTGCACAAAAATCAATTCTCTTTTGAAAACTGTGAAAAACTGTGTCCAACATATCGTTCGTAATGCGGCGAACCACTTCCTGGATGGCCGCGATCAGTTCTACTGTGCTGGGGTTTTTAGCGTAACAATGATCTTCAATGTAACCCCACAAGAAAAAATCACACGGGTTCAGGTCCGGTGAGTACGGAGGCCATTCTAGTCCGCCTTGAGCAAATTTGGGGTACCCTAGACCGATTACTCGAGTCCCATATACACGATGAATAGCTTCAAACACCTCATGAGTCCGGTGCGGCGTCGCTCCATCTTGCATGAAGTAAACAATTTTAACCAGTCCCCTCTTTTTTGCATAAGGGAAGAATTTCGTTTCCAAAAGCTATTTGTAACTCTCTCCTGTTACCGTAGATTCCAAGAATTGCAAATAAATTCCTTTTACTGAAATCGCTGCCCATGCCGTTACTTTCTGTGGATGAAGAGACTTCGCTAGCGATATTTTGGGATTTTCCGTTCCCCAAAACCGGTAATTTTGCTTGTTTACGTACCCATTCATCCAAAAATGTGCTTCATCGGAATAAATAATCGATTTCTCATTAAGTTCTTCGGCTTCAAACATTCCCGTAATAGTGTTACAAAATTCGATGCGTTTCGTCATGGCATGTTCAGTTAACAATTGATGAGCGCTTATTTTATTCGGATGAAACTTTAAAAAATATTTCAAAATGTTGTGTAATGATGATTTGGTTATTTTGAATGCTTCAGCAGCTTTCCGAATCAAATCATTTGGATTTTGTTTGAAACAATTCTCAACTTCGTTGATCTTCTCTGGTGTAGTCACCGTAACAGATGGACCTGGCAACTCGTGTCTACGGTCCTGGAGTGTACCATACTTCACGAAGTTATCTATTATCCTACAAAAATTAACGTACAATTACTTCAATGCAGTTTAATTGAATTGAAACACAAGTTGTGTGATAGATGAATATGAATAAATATTAAATTCTTACCTTTTCAGAGTGTTTTCGCTGGCAACTCTACGAGTTCCAAACTTAGTACGAAACCCTGTATAAACATTACTATAAATTTTTCCCCTCGGGAAGAAGCACTCAATAAGATATAATTTTTCTTCCGTGATGAGCTCACTCATTTTGACGCGCGCGTACTTGCTTCAACCACGGCTGAAATAAAACTGCGGGGCCTCAGGTATGCGCCTTAGAAAAAGGGACCGCTATTGAATTCATGGAGGGAAAAGACACTTATTTAGTTTTAGCAACTTCCTATTGGACACCCTCTATATAAACGCCTTCTCCGCTTCAGCTGCTCTACCCCCACCACTCGACCACTTTCGAGCGCTCGGCCATTTTCACCCATGTTCGCACGCGTTTTCAACTAACTTTTCGGCATTTTATCGAAAATCGAAGATTGACGATTGGTAGCGCAAGTATTATACTTTCAAAATCACTTTGAAAAATAAAAATTGGACGATCTCCAGAGCATCCAGCGATATTACAATTTAGGACCGAGAAAACTTATTTTTGCAATTAGGCGGAAAGTAATTCTCCGATAGCGCCCAGGTTTTGCACACTAAAAGTACGCATTAATATCTAAAGCACGCAAGGGCCGTACGCTGTAACTTAAAAAATGGCAGAGTTATTAATTTGAAAAAAAAAACGCTTTTTTCTTCGTTTAAAAAAATAATTGTCCTAATAATTATCGGATCGGGTCGTTCCACCGCTTACTCTCTTAATTTTTTCATTTCCTATATTTCGACTTTGGGTCCATTTCGATAGCTGTAATATTTTTCCTTTTATACGAAAACAACACGATCTTTTTTACTAAATTTTTTATAAATAATAAGCAATGGGAAATTGGAGTAGAAAACATACAACTAAGCAACTAGGGGTGGTTCCGTGTGAGCTCCCACCGTCGGTTATCAGATAGTACTTTTGTCACGAAATAAACATTTTAGAGCTAATTTGCTTGGCCCAATGCAACGATTTCTCTATCAGCCGCAGGGAATGTATTGGGCCTCTGCCTAACTTTTCGTCCAACATGGTAAAATCTCATTTCATGCCTTTATGGTGAAAGAGCGCTCTCCGAGTAAGGCAAAAGCATCTCGATTTTGTTCTACGGCAAGCTATGTAGTTTAGCGACGCATTCAGCCGCGTCTTCAATCTATGCGGACAATAGCGAGAACGCTTAATTAAGGGTAACCATGATTTTCTCGCTGTCCGAGGATTTGGAATTCTTTTGCGAAGGGAAGCACATTTGTTGATCTACGGTATTAAGAAAAAATATGTACCAAACATCGAAATGAAACAATAAGGAGCGGGCAAAGACAAGAGAATAAAAGTGTACACGTAAGTACGATGAATTCAGTCAGGTTTCAGAGACCGGGGATGCAAGCACGCGAGGCTGACGTCGAAGAAACGTGACAAGTCCTGGTCCTATCATTTTATGCAAATACACAAGCCCCAGTCACGCTTGATTTCCCCAAGGTGTTCCCCATGGTATCGAAAGAACCACTACCGAGATAACTCCGTGACCATCTTCTGCTAGCATTGCAAACTCATCTATCCGTGCATGGTCAGTACCATATAAAGCGTTCGTTCTAGCGGCTGCTCAAGCATGAGAAACGACAAGTATGAGACTTGATCGATACTTGAAGCCCCGGCCCCGCTTGACAAAATTTGCATTGAACAAGGATGTCAGTTCGGACGCATTGTAACAAATGATAATTAAGGTTGCTTGGAAACCGTGAATTGAAAAAAGCAATCGGAATTCCTTAGAGTACAGTAGTTTCGTCTTAAGGAGAAGGTGGAAAAATTATTGTATCGAGGAAAATGAGTGAGTCAAGGCATTCATATTTATTCATTGTTGGCAATATTAAATTAAATTATGCGAAATGTTTTTATTTAGTTCTACACAAATCTTTTTTCTGGCAGAAAGAAACTTCACAAATTTTGAAAAATATTAAGCAGGGAGGTCTAGTTAGAATTTTCAAAAAATCGATTTTTTTCATTTTATAAAAGTATAATATCTTACGAGTATTTTCCGACTAATTGAATGTAAATCAGACCATTTTTCGCCGAAATACATAACTTTAAAGGACGCCGTGTTTGAGCCATATAAAGTAAACAGGTAGCGGCGTAGTGCGCTCGACTCCAAAGGGTCGCGGAAGGTCTATATTGTATTTCATACCTATATACACACACACACACACACACACACACTCATATATATATATATAGAAAATAAGAAAAACCTTTGTAGTGAGAAATACTGTTTCAGAAGCAGTTAGATTCGAAACGTTGAACCGTGCGAACGTTTATATTCGGAACAGTTTCTTGAGTTTTTCATTGCAAAATGGATAAAAAAAGTATCGCGAGAAACAGGAAAAATCGACAAATTTATGAGTCGCGAACCTTAAAAAGGAAACAGCATTTTAATTCAAAAACTGCGGAGACTGATGATGGCGGAGCAAGTACGTCAGCAAAAAAATTGAGAGATCAGGATGAATATCATGTGCCAAAAACGGATGCAGTTGATTACAGAATAATCAATTTTTTTTCCCGTTTTTTCGGCGATCACGAGTCTTGTGAAACGTGCAAAGTGCAACAGCAAAATATCATGTGGTATAGTAAGCGAACGTGGACTTGGGTTCAAAATTTCTGTTGTGTGTGATAAGTGTACTCCTCAATACATACCGTCACGCGATTTTATTAACCATTCTTTTGAAATTAATCGAAAGTTCGCATTAGCGATGCGTGTCATAGGCGTTGGTTATGAAGGTGCAAAAAAATTTTGCGCATTGATGGACTTCCCTCCATGGTTGGCTAAATCTACGTACTACATATAATTGGAGCATATTTGTGAAGCGAGTAAAAATATGGCTCAATTTTTCATGACGAAGGCTTCTAAAGAAGAGATAAACTTGAATTCTACTACCAGTGAAAGTAAGAATACTGATTTGATTGTGTCGGGTGATGGAACGTGGCAAAAACGCGGATTTTCGCCTCTGTTTGGCGTCACATCGCTAATAGGATATTTTACGGGCAAAGTTCTTGACGTACTTGTAATAAGTTCTTACTGCAAGGCTTGTGAAATTTGGGAAGATAAAAAAGACACGGACGAATTTGAAGAATGGTCTGAAACACACAAGGAAACTTGTTCGGCGAGTCATATAGGCAGTGCGGGAAAGATTGAGGTCGATGCTGTAATCGAAATGTTTCGTCGTTCGTGGGAAAATCTTGGAGTGAGATTTTTGTATTACGTCGGGGATGGAGATTCAAAGACTTACTCTGGCATTGTTACAGCTGCTCCTTATAGAGAATGTCGTGACGAAAAAAGAATGTGTTGGTCATATTCAGAAACGGATGGGCACCCGTCTACGTTCGTATAAAAAAAATAATAAAGGACTCGGCGGTAAAGGGAAACTGACTGCTAAATTGATTGACCAATTATCTGTGTATTTTGGCAAGGCTATTCGTGACAACTCTGATTCGGTTGAAAAAATGAAGGATGCCATTTGGGCTACGCTTTATCACAAGTTTTCAACCGACGAGAAACCGCAGTATCACAAGTGTCCACGAGGTGCTGACTCGTGGTGCAAATATCACAAGCAAAGGCCGAGAAGAAGTTCAAGTCTTTCAAACACGATTACACTGCGTTGCCGAAGCAAGTCTTCGATGCAATAAAACCTATTTATGAAAGTCTCACAAACGATGAATTGTTGCAAAGGTGCATTGGAGGTTTCACACCGAACAGCAACGAAAGTTTTAACCAAATCGTTTGGAAGATCATGCCGAAAACATTACCTGCCAGCTATACTACCGTCAGCATAGCCGCTAACATCGCTACCTGCATTTTTAACGAAGGGTACATACGGTTTGCTAGCAGTCTTTGATGCCATGGGGATCAAGTTGGGACCACACGCCCACGCGTTTGCCAAGGCCGAAGATTGTATTCGAGTCGAGAAAGCTAACCGGCGATCCCTGGAAAACACTCGAGAGGCGAGGATAGCTCGGCGGCAACTGAAAATGGCTTCAGATGCAATTAATAAAGCGCAGGAAGGCGAACTATATGGCCCAGAAATAGACGACTCTATGTAAATTACAAAAAATAATTTTTATCTGCATGCAAATCGTACTGAAAACTTTAAACTCGTTTTTCTCGAAACCATGTTTTCGAAGCCGGTGATCAATGTAACTCGAGAACGGCTTTACCGATCGGGTTGAAATTTATATCACTTCTTCTATACATAGTTTTCCTCCGGATCAACGAAGGATTTTTTTTGGACAATTATTTTTTTTTTTATAGTCAATTTTTGTAAGTGAAATTTTGGTCAAAACAACACTTTTGACTTTCAACGTGCGCCATTTTGTGAAAAATGGAAATTTTTCAAAACGCTTCGTTCAACCGGAGCATTATATCATTAACTAAAGATTCCCCCGTTTTGTTCGTTTCAGATAATCCGTCACAGCGTGAGAGTGATCACCGCAAAACCTGTTTTTTTGCAGCGTCCTCGGCCATTGATACGTATCGGCTTATTTTGAAACATATTTCTTTAAAAAAATTATAATGTTTACATTAAATATATAGCTTTTAAACGGAAGAACTTTTGTTGTAAATTATTTTATCGTTTGGCCGAAAAAAAATCGGAAAAAGGCCTTTTTTTAACGTTCCAACTAGACCTCACTCCTTAAGGAACAAATGCAGAAAATGTATCTTGTTTTCTTCGATCGTAATTCACTCTTAAAGATTGTTGATAAACATCTGGGAATCTGTATTTAATTCGAATTTTTTCCTACTCCTGAGCCCTACTCCATTAAATGTAGTAGATTTTTCCAATTCCCATACGTGGAACGTAATTTTGGTCGGACATGAAGAGTTTATCATAACCCCAAATACTACATTGATACAGCATTATACGTGATTATAAATGCGGCGTACGCACTGATATAAAAACAATTTTGTAGAGTTCCAAATGTTATTGTCGTTTCTCGTTGTTGGAGAAAATGATTGTGCAGCAAGTGGATTATCGCCGACGGAGCAGGATTATATGTTCTAGTGGTACTACGTGCTACTCGAAAGGAGGGTTTGTGCTCGCTTGTGCAGCTCCAGCTAGTGCTACAGTGCGGAGGGTTGAGTCCATGTTAGTTATAATGCAGTCGCGGAATAAGAGTACACTGCTAATGCATATAGTATTTCATGGAGAGCACAAATCTCGGGAGTTCTATAAATGCATAGTAATCAGCCCTACTCGACGTATCGCCCGATCGATACGATAAAAATTCGTAATCGCTCGTGCAAACATTGCGATATATATACGGGATCTCACGTGAGCCGCTGTTGTGCATCTGCGTCCTACAGGGATACGCTATAGCGACCGAGGGTCACGTGCTCGGCTTCAGGCATTCAAGTATCCACGGGTTCGGAACAGAGAAGTTGATTTTTGGTCGAAAACTCAAAACCAACAGAACCGAAAAATGCTAACGTACCAACAGGATACGTGCCGGATGTTCGGGAACACCTGTTTAGTCAAGTGGTAATGTAAGGTTTCCAAATTTTATTCGTGTACCTTGTATGCCAATTTAGTATGCTGCGAGTCGACAGAATATTACTCACCAGAAGTGACGAGCAGCAGAACGGTCCGCGACTTGAACATTTTTCCGTTTTCTCCTTCCCGACAGCTCTCCTCAGTTCCGGATGGTTGAACTCTAGTACAAACTAGGTAGCCTACGAAACACTATATTTGCAACACAAAATTCGTCATTCACTTTTGTTCAAATCGAAAACAATGATCGGGTAAGATTTTAGAGAAGTCAATGTCAAGTCGAGAGCGCGCAAATAACCAGACCGCACGACTGACAATCACGTTTACCTTTGCGTTCCCATCGAACTTCTGGAACTCAGACACCAGCAAACTTCTCACCGTGAGGCACCTCTCCCTTGAACGTTGCGTCACGGCGTGTGGAAGGGGAAAACGAAAGGACGTTCGCGGTTCCGATGGACCCACTTTCAATGCACTCTCTTTTTCCACACTCCACTATATGTCCGGATGTCGACTTTTCGCCACGCTGCCAGCCGTCGTTTATATGGCAATCCTTAATGCAAACCACACACTTGAATATATCTACGATGAATACATATTTCTCTACCAAGACGCTTGCGATTGCGAATAGCATGTTTTGTGTTATAGCTCGGAGTGGTCACATCGGAGCGATATCTACGTGGTGAGATCAATGAGCGCGCTAGAAAGATCCTAAATCGGAGACAATTTTAGGTATGACGGGTCGGTTGGCGAAACGAGGTTTTTAAGCGATAGCGACGAAACTGACAAAAAAAGTAAACGAACTATTTGTAGGTATTAGAAAGACGAACAATTTGGCGCGTCGGAAATTAAAATCGATTAATTAGCTTTCCTGCAAAGTAATAGAAACCAGCTAAAATGGGCATTCCTTCAATAACTAATTAATGCAATAATGCATGCACAGCTTTGAAAATGTCGGAAAACACGTCTCTTAGTGTACTAAAGAAGCGTGCAAAACCGGGGCTCGGTCGGGTAAATACTTTGCGAGAAAAGTTATTTGTTATAAAAAAGCGAATTTTTTTGCAAGGAATTTCCGGGCTGAAAACTTAACGTTGAACAATTTAATTAGCGGCATTTCAATCGAAAAGGATTCTACTGTCATGTACACTTTGGGGCGAAAGGATTGTTTATAATTAAGTGAGTGAAAAATCGCTCCAAAAAGGGGATACGTTTTTCAGTCATAAACAAATAGAATTCCGCCGTCAATTTTTATGTTGCAGAGTCGAGATTAGCCTCATTCAAAAGCTGTTATCTTTACCCGAATTTACAACAACGAAATGGCTGAAAGTCGATTGGAGGGGGGGGGGGGATAATTTTTTTCAACAATTATTGCACCGGCTGTTCTTAAGGACGTGGGTCACACGTCCGGTTCTCTCTCCGCCAAATTCTCTCTCAAACGAATCACATTCCGGGCAAGCGAAGAGAAAGCCGTTGTTCGTCGTTCAACAGAGCGGAAGGTGTTTCTTTTCTTTTTTCAAAAAAATCAACCATTTAGGAGAATACTGGGAATCTGAAAATCAGCCGCTCGGTGGGTGTGACACTTGGCCTTAACGGGCAACACCACTGTGACCCCCTGTTTTTTTTGCCATTTTTCAAGAATTTTTTTTTGTGGGAAAAAAAAGAGATATTCGCAAAAAATTTTTTGTTTTGTTCGTTGTTTATTGAAGATACATAAAAAAACATTTTTAATTTTTCACGCCCCATGGTGACGCTGGGGAAGTTCCCGCGTCAGGTACTGTTGCCTCTGCAGTGGTTCGCGGCACGCAGCAGAACTCTCTTCAAAGTCGATCTGAAAAAAAATACCGAGTGTTTTCGTTAATAATATGATATTTTGAAGAGAAGTACACAGGGATTTGAAAAAATATTGATTTTTAAAAAATAGGCACGCTTTCGAAATTACAGGACGATTTTCGAGCAAAATTTCTCGTCGAAAATAGGCTATAACTTTTTTTATTATTGAGATATCGAAAAAATCCTATATGCTTCTTTAGATAATCTAGTTTTATTGATGCAGTCCAAATTTGAAGTCGGTCGGATAAAAATTGCTCGAGTTCTGCTGCGTGCCGCACTCAAAAAAGTGCTTTTGAGAAAAACGCATTCAAAGTTTTAGGTTTGTTAATTTATGCGATAAATTGGAGAAAAAAAATTGTTACCTTTAATCTGCGATGCCGGCACCATATAGCTGGCCTTCAAGAAGCAAATCATTGTCTCTAGCACCTTTTCTCAAACTTGTAGAGGCTCTTCTTGCCTCTTTTGCAGCGTCTGTGAGCGAGCGCTCCGCCAGCTCGATCCGCGCTGCGTCGGTTTCAACGCAAAAATTGAAACAATTTAGGCCGATAGTTATCCCCAACGTCTCCAAAACTTTCATGAGGCTTCTCAGGCCATCATTAAATAATAATACCGCGATATCAGCTGCAATATCGACGATTTTTTTGCTCCCGGACTGACACTTGGGGGCTATTGCCCAAACTGATTTGTTGTAGCTTTCGTTGTTGTTTTGCGTGAAGCCGCCCAAACAACGCTGCAGCAAATCGTCTCTGCTCAAATTTTCGAAGACTGGCGTAATTGCGTCCAATACTTCCTCAGTAAGAGGCGGCTTATGGCGATATTCAGAAATATTACCGCTTGCGACCGCTCGCTGCCACGAACACCACGACTCGGCTCCCTCTGGGCAATCGTCATGTTGTGGCTCACTATGTGTGAATATTTTATGTTTGATAGTTGCCCAAATTGCCTTCCTCATTTTTTCAACATCATCGCTGTTCCTCCGAATAGCCAAGCCGTAATATGTGCTCAACTCGTCAATCAATTTTCCAGTGAGCTTTCATCTGCCAGACAATCCTTTTTGTTTTTTCACAATTTCGCGGAGGCACGTACCCATACGTTTTTGGACATGATCGATGCACTCTTTTTTTTTTAATCTCGAAACCGTCGTATGGATCGCTATTCGATATGCCCAGAAACGTTTTAGGATCGCCGTCACCAATATAATATTTATATTTTATGCCATAGAGCTATTCAAACTGTTGAAACATTTCGACAGCTGAGTCGACTTCCATTTTTCCGGAGGAGCCGCTATCGTTCGCCTGGCACTCATCGTCGTGGGTACTTTTCCATTCCCAGTACTCCGCGGTGCTTTCTTTTTTTCCCCAATGCTCGCAACCTTTGCAATATTTCGATTTCACCATAACGTCGATCACTTTTTTAGTGTACCAGCCGATTAGCGATGTTATGCCGAAAAGCGAGCTAAAACCGCGCTTACGCCACGATCCGTCGCCTGAAACGATAATTCCGTCCTCCACCCCATTTTCCAACGAAATTGTCTCCTCCTCAAGTGCAGCCTTTTGTTTGCTCACTGTGCTCACAGCTTTAGCGGCAATCGAAATCGAATTTAAGATTCGATCGTAGAAAGACTGAAATATGGGGCGCGGTAGGTCCATAAATGCACAAAACTTCATCAGGCCATTCAAACCGACGCCAAGAAGACGCATACTGAATACGATCCGACGATGTATTTCGTATGCATTGTCAATCATAGGACACGAATTGATTTGCACTTTTTCCCAGTGGCCGCAATCGACCTTGATTTCGAATCCGAGTCCGCGCAAACTTTTTTCAGTAAACTTTATATCGCGATCACACACTTTGCACCTCACTAACGTCGATATAATGTTGAATGCATTGACGAGGTGTACTATACGATAACTGAAATCGTTAGTAACACCGACCTCTAAATCGTCCGACGATTTTAATTTTTTCGCCAACGTGCTCACATACTCTGCAGAACTATTTTCGGAGCTATAACGGTTCGGAGGTTTTCGATTCGAAATTTTCGTTCGACTCCTCGTCACACAGCTCCGTTTTGTTCCCTTTTTCCCCGCGTACACTTTCAGATTATCCATTTCGATGTGCAAAGAATAATTCTGAGCGTTCGATATTTATAAACGAAACGATTCGGAGCGTTTAGACACGAGTAGCGTCGCTTCTATTCGCAAACTGACGCTATGACGCTATCCCTATACCTGCCTTGAAAATTTTTCAATTATCGCCACCTATGGCTTTTTTTCGAAACTATATTATAACAATAGCCGGTTTTTGTGAAGGGAGACAAAGGAATACCTGGGAAAGACCCGCAGGACCTGGGGAAGACCCGCAGGACCTGGGAAAGGCCCGGTATGCCTGCCGACCCTGAGGCGCGCAGCTGCGCGGGACCCCGAGCGTCACGGAGCGCTGCACCGCTCCACAAAATATTCAATATCTCCGAAAATAATTATTTTTTCGACCTGGGTCCAACGGCATCTTAATCTTAAATGTATTTTAGATTTGTCTAGATGATTTTCAAAAAATCGATTTTTTGAAGCCGTCTCAGTGGTGGTGTCCGTTAACATAAAGGGCTAAAAATTGGACACAGTATAGAGGAAGACTCATACTAACTACCATGAAATTTCCAAAGAAATCACTCATGAATGTGCTACTTATTTTTGCGGTTAATTCACCGACAAAATGCGGCACCGCGTATAGCGGTGGAGTTGGGGATGCCGTCTCCGCCTAAAATGCTCGCGCTCAAAATGAATTCGCGCGTTCAAATTCCACGAACTTGGAATATCTCTTCAACAAATTAACATATCGGGTTGTTTTTTTTCCAATTCCGACTAACTTTTTCCGCTGATCATGAATTTGCTATAAATCAAAAGCAAAAAAAAAAGTGTATCAAGCTCGAAATTTGTTTGCGTAATTTTTTTTTTACCGTTAGTGAATTAATCTTTTTCTTTCATCTGAATTGGATTGTATTGCCGTAAAGTTCCTCAATTACTGTATGAAAAAAAAAAAGAAAAATCTATCACAAATATATTGTTATTGGAGCACGCGTCATTTCGTTTTGGGGAAAAATTGAATACATATGGGACGAAGTGGCAATGAAATAATTGCCGAAATGTATTCTGCGAAAGGAGAAAGCGCTAGCCTCGAAGAATTGCGTTTTTTGCATTTCCAAAAGTCAACGTTAAAGAAAATTTCCAAATTAGAAAGTTTACCACCGACTCTAGCGGCCGGCAAACAACATTCTTTCCGAGTTTACCGAGTTTACCGAGAGTCCGAGGTGGGAATCATCCGCAAGTGGCTTAGTACCTGTTGTCAGCAGCGTAGCCTTAAGGGCGGGGTAAAGTATTAAAAATTTTTTTTTTCATTTTTTTTCATTTTTTAAATGAATGCATAATATATCAAGAATATTGTGTTTCAAGTGCAAAATTTCAAGTTGATCGCAGTAAAATTGACGAAGTTGTGAGTATTTGAGCGTCTATTGCTCCATGCCGGGTTTTATACCTGGGCGGCAGCTGCGCGGCGCGCTATTGTATTTTTCGACCCCGAATAAATTTCTTGATAAACGGGTCTGTTCCGGTCCCGTTATGTATATTCGAGGTATGTGTATATTAGTATACACATTAGTCTGTACATCATTTGCCCGCTGTATGCCGTGCTGAGCAGTAGCAAGTCACACTAACAGTTTGAGTCCGTTTTCGTTCGTGTTCGTACCTCGAAAAATGCCTCGAAAAAAAAGCAGACAAGATCGTGAGAACGGTATTGGGCAATTGTGCCGACCGAAAAAAAGTGCCTCCTCAAAAGCGTAAAAACGATGAACCGTTAGCTAATAGCGCGTCATCGAAAAAAATTACAAATAATCCCGCTGGGGTGGTAGAAGACATCCAAAAACATTATCGAATGATAGATTTCGTTCTTGTTTTTTCGACTATTGCTACTGTAGTCAAATGTGTGAAGTGTGATGGAAAAGTTACATTCCAAACATGCAAAAAAGAAGGTCTTGGTTTCAAGATCAAGGTTACATGTGAAAAGTGTAAACAGCCTCACTACATTCCATCAAGTGAAAGAATAGACAGTAGTGTATACGATGTCAATTATCGATTTGCTTTCGTAATGCGAGTGTTAGGCTTAGGTTTAGCCGGATGCAATCAGTTCTGCGGACTAATGGATTTGGCGAGAGCTTTCTTATCGAAACCAGCCTATAATTTATATATGAAAAAACATTGTGAAGCGATACAAAATGTGGCCAAGAAGTTCTTCGCATCGGCTGCACACGAAGAGAAAAAAGCAATGTCTGAAGCTAATAATGTAGGAAGAAACGTCAGAATTGACTGTATCAGGCGACGGCACTTGGAAAAAAAGAGGATTCTCTTCGTTATTTGGCGTTGCTTCTCTAATTGGATATTGTACTGGAAAGGTACTTTACATTTTTGTAAAAAGCAGTTACTGCCACGGTTGTAAGGCTTGGAAAAACAAATTGGATTCTGCCGAATACGACGCGTGGTATGAAGAGCATGTGGATAGCGGTGATTGCAAAGCCAACCACGAGGGACCCTCTGGAAACATGGAGGTATCAGCAATTATAGAAATGTTCGAACGATCGGTGGAAAATCTTGGGGTGAAATATCGGAACTACATCGGAGACGGTGACTCAAAGACGTACAGCGGCGTTGTCAATGCAAAACCTTATGGTGAAGATTTTGTGATAAACAAAAAAGAATGCATAGGGCATGTCCAAAAGAGAATGGGAACACGTCTGCGTGGACTAGTAAAAACAAGAGTAGTTGACACAAAAACTAAGGCCGGAAAGTTCGTAAAAAGAAAAAGCCTTTCTGGCAAAGGAAAGCTCACTGCTAAAATGATTGATAAATTGACTGTTTACTATGGACTAGCTATTCGACGTAATTATGATTCAGTTGAGAAGATGAAAAATGCCATATGGGTAACTTATCATCACTACAGTTCAACCGACGAGAACCCACAGCACGAGAAATGCCCAAGCGGCGAAGACTCCTGGTGCGAATGGCAGCAAGCTGCAGCTGCAGATGCTCTAGAATCATTCAAACACAGCTACACAGCCCTTCCTACTGACGTTCTGGAAGCCATTGAGCCCATTTATAGTGACTTGAGCAACGACGCACTTTTGCAGCGATGTCTTGGTGGTTTCACACAAAATAATAATGAGAATCTCAATCAACTTATTTGGAAAATCTCTCCAAAGTCAGTCAGTGGCACCTCTACAATTGTGGAAATTGCAGCTTATGTAGCTGCATGTTCTTACAATGAAGGTTCTTTCGCTTTGTTGGCCTTTATGGAAGAGATGCAAATCAGTACAGGGCCAAGTTCTCACGAATGGGCCCGACAAGTTGACGATTTGCGAATTAGTAGAGCAGAGGAGCAAGCGGCGCATGACAGTAAAGAAGAAAGAGTTTTGCGTAGACAAACGTAAAAAGATGCTCCTGATCATCTTGATGGAAGCCTTTTGCTCTACGGACCTGGCATCGACGACTTTGAGTGAGTATAAGAAAATTATCGAGTTTTATTTTGAATTTCTAAAAATTCAAAGATAATTGAAAAATCTGGAAAAATTCATACGTATTCAGAAAAATGAGCGAATCACGAAAAAAAATTAGGTTGCGGGGAAATTTGTTGACTAATTTTTTTTTTTCATCATTTTGTTAATAACATTTTGGAATTATTATTATGCAAAATTAATCTTTTGAGTACCTTTAATATGCATGAATTTTCTCAGATTTTTATGCAATCAAGAAGTGTTCTCAAACTTATGTGCAATGAGCGCTAAGCGACCAAACTCTTCTGCGTTTTTCAAACCGTTTTTCTGAGACTTGTCATATTTGAAGTCTGTGTGCACGATAACTCAAAATTTACTGGACCAATCGCTTTGAAATTTTGCACAGTACTTTTTCACATAATTCACCAGGTATTGTCGAGAGCTTTTTTGTTTTTTTAAATAATTACTAATTTTTCAACAACAAATTAGCCGATTTTTTTTAGCGAAAATCGGGTTTTTGACTCCCAAGTGCTACGAAAAATCGAAGAATCGAAAAAAAAAAAATCCTCCCGTCATTACCTCGAGAAACATCTCCTTTAACAAATGCATTTTGATTTTTTTGTTTCAGATGATTCTGTTGTGAGTTATGGTGCACACCGCAAACCAACTTTTTTCGAACCGCCTCCGGGGTTTAATTTTCACTCGCTCAATTTTGAATATTTTGCAATGCAAATATAGGAGGATGTTGTTCAAATGTTACTTTATTATATGTAAATTTTTCAATAAACGAACACTATTCGTTACGCCAAAAAAAATCTTAAAAGCATGCCTTTTTTTCGCCGAATTAACTTTACCCCGCCCTTAATTCCTGACGAGTTATTAAAAATCATTACGTGTAAATGTACAACCGGTTACAAAGCCAGCTGCGGATGTAGAAGGCACGGTTTGCGTTGTACGAGCTTATGTGTTAACTGCCGTGGTGAGATGCCATGCACAAACGTAGAAGTACGTGTCATTGACATCGATGATAGCAGCAACGACAGTCAAACTGAAATTTAAGAAGAGTTAAAAGATCTCGAAAGTGAGGGAAGCGAAGATCAATCGGAAGTGTCAGTCAAACGAGCTAGGCTGGACAGTTTAGAATAGATTAACATGTTATAAGCACTTATTTTTGAAAACCGTATTTTTGAGGAAACATTGTTAATATTCAAGTGGTAATATTATATATTTGAATCTTTGTGAAATTCTTAGAAAGAAACAACAAATGTGTCCGAATGTCAATCTTTTTGTACATTGATATGTTTTGTTTGGGTATTGTTCTTAACGTTTTCTTGTAATAAATCGGCCATCTTAACATGTAAAAACGCTCAGTAATTATTTCAAACACTATGTCCCTTATTTATTCAATTGTTTCCCCAAAACGAAATAACGCGTGCTCCGATAACAATATATTTTTGATAGATATTTCTTTTTATTTTATACAGTAATGGAGGAACTTTACGAAAATACAATGCAATTCAGATGAAATAAAAAAAATTAATTAACTAACGGTGAAACAAAAAATTACGCAAACAACTTTCGAGCTAAAGATATATTTTTTGCTTTTTTTTATAGCAGATTCATGATCAGCGGAAAAAGCTAGTCGGAATTTAAAAAAAAAACCGATATCTTAATTTGTTGAAGAGATATTCCAAGTTCGTGGAATTTGAACGCGCGAATTATGACGCTAAAGCTGGCAGACAGTTCTAGTAGACGCGCGCCGCCCGAACCTAGTACATTTTAAGCGTGACTACGCGCTCGGGTCGTAGCGTAGTAAGGCAGCATATGGCCTACCCCCACCACTTACCCGCGCGTGAACGAGCCGAATCTATCTGACTAGCGAAAATAATGTTTTTTATGTTGCTCAACAAAAGCCGTCACCGGGATGAATCATGAGTTGATCGTTTAGCGTATTCATATAGAGTAAGTATGTAAATCGTTAAGTCACTGTTGTCATGCGTGTTGGCAGCAGACGGCCTTTCTTGAGATTTTTCGTGCGTAGAAGGATGCGCGATTCGCGAAAAACAATTTTTTAATTAATCAACCACAGTTGTTACCGGGATAAATCATGGGTCGATCGATTTCTTTTATTATAAAGAATAAGCAGCTAAATCGAAAAAGTAGCTGCTGTCATGCAGGTTGGCAGCAGACGATCTTTTGTGAATTTGATCGTGCAGCCAGCATGGCCCGATTCGCGGATAACTATTTATTTTTGTTATTCAACTAAATCCGTCACCGTGACAAAAACATACGGGGATCGATTCTCCCAATTATATAGAAAAAGCACGTAAATAGAAAAAGTTTCCACTGCCATGCGTGTTGGCAGCAGACGGCCATTTTTGAGATTTTTCATGCGAGGTTAGGAGGCGCGATTCGCGAATAACAGTTTTTTAATGAGTCAACAAAAATCGTCACCGGGATAAATCACAGGTCAATCGATTCGGTTTATTATAAAGAATAAGCAGATAAATTGAAATAGTAGCTGCTGTCATAAAGTATGACAGTAGACAAACTTATGTGAATTTTATCGCGCGGGCAGCGTGGCCCGATTCGCGGATAACTATTTACTTTTGTTAATCAACAAAAGCCGTTACCGGGATGAAACATAGGCGGATCGATTCGGTCAATTATATAGGACACGCACGTAAATAGAAAAAGTCGCTACTGTCATGCAGCAGACGGCCATTTATAAGTTTTATCGTCCGAGCAGCACGGCCTGTCAGACAGATAATATCTTTTTTGTTAATTCACAGCAGCCGTCACCGGAATGAAACGTAGGGGGATCGCATCGGCTTATTATACAAAATAATTACGTGAATAGAAAAAGTCGTTACTGTCATGCGTGTTGGCAGCAGACGAGGTTTTATGAGATTTTTCGTGCAAGTAGTTAAGTCGTCCACTAGTTGAAAGATAGAGCGATCGGTTCAGCATATCATAAAGAATAAGCATGTAAAAAAGAAGCAGCCTACCCTTTATCAATTTTATCGTGCCGGTAACGCGGACCCGATTCGCGATAAATTTAGATCGATATATATGTTTTGCGAAAACACAATTGATCAATGCAATGTTACTCACTCATTGGCGTTGTAAGTAATCCATTAATACACCAGTTTCGAAAGTAGCTCACTCATGTATTTCACTGCACGCCAATATGATATCTTAAAAAAATGTATTATATGCGATAAGTTAATATATCCTCAACCTAAACACGACAAGAAACGGCATTTTTTCAATGAAGCATTCGAACAAGTTTGACGAGACTGCCCTCAATCACAAATTACCATACATTAGAATACCTAAAGAAGTACGTACGGAATTTAAAAAATAGTGTTTTATTCAAAAGTTGACGGTATTTGAACTTATGAAATGAATTTTCAGACAAAAATCTCGCATAAAACTGCTCATACAATGAAAAGTTTTCGAGTAATCAGAAATTCCGTACGTACGTCTCTGCGAAATGCAATTAGGAACATAACTTTCAAATTTGAAGTAAATCGAGTGAAAACTGTTGAAGTTATTTGTCACGCCAATTGGAAAAACGCTGTTTCGAGAAAAACGCGTTAAAAGTTTCAGGTACTCTATGGCCGTGCCAGAGGGGGGCTTACGTTATACGCTCAAAGTCGTTGAAAAAAAACTTTTCTTGCTATAAATCGAATAGTAACTTATTCTTATGATGATAAAGCACCGTTTTAGCCAGAAAAAAAAATCGATTTTTTTTAAATTCTACTATGGCCCCCTTAACGTGCGTTTTGGTGGACTGTTCCATCGTCGACTTACGGGTCGTATATCTTAAAGCAATGATACTTGCTTTTTATTGAATAATAAAATCAGTTAGGTTTTTGGAATTTTCGCAGGATTCTCAGATGTTTGACGAATTTGTCGCCTTTAGTGTCGGCGTAATCTTTTCAGAACCTGGGCTAACTCCACCTCTCAACTTACTATAGTATTTAATATTCGTTATGATAAACCGATTCCTTCGAATTCATTCTATGTCATATTTCTTCTTAACTATCGGCTAATAGTGTTCATCAATGAGTTTGGGAGAATCATGAGGTACAGGAATGGGTATAAGAAGTTGGCCCCCCAAAGTCGAAGGAAAAAAAAACAAAATGAGTTCTAGTTGCCCCCCGCATAGTTCCGGAGTTCTTTGTACTTTTTAGAAATAGTTCTGTTGTTAAAAACGGAATTTTTTGCATTTCCATTCGGGGGGGGGCCAACTTCACAATTTACAAAATTTACTTGAGTGTACCATTGTAAATATTTATCTCACAAGGAAATGTTATAAAGATATTTAATAGAACTCTTCCGGGGGCAAACAGAACTCCAAAGAAAAAATCATTATTCCAAAAAAAAATTTGGTCTCACTCAAAAAAAAATTTGGACGCATTCCATCCCGTCACCAATCTACTGCTCAGTCGAAGGAAAAACATCGTTTCTCGTTGCCTGCCATATAGTTCTGGAGTTCTATGTACTTTTTATCGATAATTCTGTGGTTAGTAACATTTTTTTTTTCGTTCGGGGGGCCAACTTCACAATTCACAAAATTTACTTGAGTGTACCGGTGTAAATATTTATCTGGCGAGGAAATCTTATAAGGGTATTTAACAAAACTGTTGCGGGGGCAATCAGAACTCCAAGGACAAATTCATTTTTCCAAAAAAAAAAAATTTGGTTTCACTCAAAGCATTCCATTGCGCCACCAATCGACTGCTCAGTCGAAGGAAAAAAATCGTTTCTGGTTGCCTGCCATATAGTTCTTGAGTGCTATATACCTTTTATCGATAGTTCTGTGGTTAGAATAATTTTTTTGCGATAGGGGGGCCAACTTCAAAGGTCACAAAATTTACTTAAGTGTACCGTTGCAAATATTTATCTGACAAGGAAATTTTATAAAAATATTTAACAGAACTCTTTCGGGGGCAAACAGAACTCCAAAGAAAAAAGCATTTTTCCAAAAAAAAATTTGGTCGCTCAAAGCATTCCTCTGCGCCGCCAATGTACTGCTCAGTCGAAGGAAAAAAATCGTTTTTCGTTGTCTGCCACATAGTTCTGGAAATCTTTGTACTTTTTATCGATAGTTCTGTGGTTAGAATCTATTTTTTTTTTCGTTAGGGGGCCAACTTCAAAATTCACCAAATTAACTTTAGTGTACCGTTGTAAATATTTATCTGACAAGTAAATTTTATAAAGATGATTTTTTATTTGGAGTTCTGTTTCCCCCGGAAGAGTTCTGTTAAATATCTTTATAAAATTTACTTGTCAGATAAATATTTACGACGGTACACTTAAGTAAATTTTGTGAATTTTGAAGTTGGCCCCCTAACGATAATAAAAATCGATTCTAACCACAGAACTATCGATAAAAAGTACATAGATTTCCAGAACTATGTAGCAGGCAACGAGAAAGTATGTTTGTTGTTCGACTGAGCAGTAGAATGGTGGCGCGATGGAATTTTTTCAGTGAGACCAAATTTAAAAAAAATTCTTTTGGAAAAATGCATTTTTCTTTGGCGTTCTGTTTGCCCCCGGAAGAGTTCTATTAAATATCTTTATAAGATTTCCTTGTCAGATAAATATTTACAATGGTACACTCAAGTAAATTTTGTAAATTGTGAAGTGGCCCCCCCCCCCCGAATGGAAATGCAAAAAATTCCGTTTTTAACAACAGAACTATTTCTAAAAAGTACAAAGAGCTCCAGAACTATGCGGGGGGCAACTAAAACTCATTTTGTTTTTTTTTCCTTCGACTTTGGGGGGCCAAATTCTTATACCCTACAGGAATCACTTATGTACAGTCAATGGAAATCAAACTGATCATTTGTTTTTATGACCCCACCGTTATGAAAATGATAATTTTTGTCAAGTCTAATGCGTGTAGATTTCGTCTAGATAATCGAATCATTCGAATAATTTTGAGGGTATATTTGTATTCCGAGGATCGATAACTACTCGATAAATCCGAGACTGTTCTTAAAATGTGGCGCATTCACAACGTAGGCTTATATGACTTATGGCTTGCTCTTATCAATTTTACCAACTTCATTTTGTTAAAAAAAAAATCTGTATCCGTGTCCGTACAACTCCCAAAGTAAACTTCGTGACCTGTAGTACCTGCTGATGGTGCAGGATTCGGCAAGAATTTCGTGATCCAATTGGAACAAGTCATACTGTGCGAACGAGTGTAGTAATGTAATCCCACGATGGAACTTAAATTCCCCGTCATAAACATTCTTGTGGTTGGCCGTAAATTTTCAAAAAATATCACTCAGTTCCCTCATGTAGGTGAATATCGCATATTCAAACTGCTCGAGTTTTCAACTGGCTGCAATTGCATTTCAACGCTACAGCTGACCGGTGTTACGAAGAGGTGGCCCTCCTATTGTCAGCTTCAAAACTCAAATTCGCTAAGCCTCGTATTTATTTAAACTTTCCGCCCCCCCCCCCCCCCCCCCCAAGTCTATAAAAAGTAATAGCTAACATCTTCTAAAATGATACTGCTATATACAGTGATGACAAACGTATTGTTGTGGAATTGTAAGTTCCAACTGCACAGTGCAGAAATGTACTGCACACTATCTCCTCAAAATGTGGGAACATTCACGTGACATCTCCCCATCGAGTTCTTTATGTATGATTTTGTCTGCGGTATCGTGTTGATCTTTGTGAAACAAACTCGCTGAGAATCAAATGTTTTTTTTTCTATCTCCGTTTCCCATTAAGGCCATGTGTTATGCCGACCGAGTGGTGATGAGTCCGAGAAAGATAGCTGATTTGCATATTCCCAGTGTTTTTCGAGACGGCTGATATTTCAGAAAAAATTTAACTTTCGCTTTGTTAAACGAAGAACAACGTTTTTCTCTTAGTTTGCCCGAAATGTGATCACCTGGGAAAACAATTGACCGTAGATTTTTTACCGATAGGACATGTGAGCCATGGCCTTAAGGAGGGAGATCCGTTTTACAGAGTTTTGGTATTAAAAGTCATTTTAAAAGTCATTACGTTGTGTTGTATTCGCTTAGCGTGCTGGCCCGCCAGACGCAGCATTTCATCGATACTCACGATTACGCCCGTTTGGCTGAACTGAAACAAAAAGTCCAGGTACATTTTGATTTGCCAGATGACCCTTTCTAATCCTAGCTGGATCGCATTGAAAAAACATTTCGTTTTCCACGTTTTTCAAAATCACAAAACGTTTTTCAGTCTTCAACTTGTACAGGTCGTAATTTTTTATTTAGTAGTACGTGGTAGGGGCTGTAGGAAGATGTATTCTGAAATGCGTTGCGAAAATTTTAGATGAATCGTTTCAGTTGTTTCTGAGATATCGTGCGTACAAGTTTGAAAAGAGTTTGGTTTCGAGAAAAACGCATCTACAGTTTCGGTATGGATCGTTAGAAATGACGCCCCGGCTAGTCGTCCGGTTATGGGGCGAATAAGCGTATGTTATTCGTCCGGGTAGCGGCTCAATTCACGCAGTTCACGCCGTACAACGTCCCAAACAAACAATCCCAAGCCACCAAAATTACAAATTATGCGGACGAATACATGTATATTATTCGTCTGGATAGTTTGTTTAACAAATTTAACACATTCTATACGGACAATTATATATATATATATATATATATATGTTATTCGTCCGGATACTAGATGACACGAATCACAATAATATGTGAGCCTATTGGAAATACGGTGTGAACTGAGCCGCTATCCGGACCCATAACATACGCTTATTCGTCCGATAACCGGACGAGGAATCACTCCGTAGAAGTAATTATTGATTTCAGTCACTTACGCACAATCGACTATTCCAGCGCTATCTTCGGGTCCTTTTTCCTCCAAGTAAAATTCGTACTGAGCATTACTAACCTAGCCCTCAGCATTCCGCGCTTCTTGGACCCCGAAGTCTAGTCGGGATTATACGCCTCTGAAGTAACTTTCGTGGTGGCGCCGCGCAACGGCTGCCGGCGCCAAAACTTAGATTGGCATATGGCCATGTGCCATACGCCAGAAATTTTGGACGCGGTCTCTCGTTACATCAGTAGCGCAGATCTCGCAGTTTCTAGCTACGAGTCGTTACCGACGGACAACGCAGCGCTCGCGAACTCGGTCTCGGGCACGGTCTTGCATACAGGTCGGGAAACGACCGTGGTGGGGGTAGGCACTGTTAACGAATTCACGTTTTTTTTTTCAATTTTTGCCATTACGTGGCATTGCTATCGGCGAGTACGTATGCGACTAGGATAGAACAGCTTCCGTCCGTCTCTCTCACTCTTCTCGATGATCCGAAATGCACATTACCTTTTTTTTAGGGGCGAGAGGCGAAGGTGGAATAGAGGTAGATGAGAAAGAATTGTGGAGTAACCACGGGAGATTGTGGAAGAGAACAGAAGTGGGGCTTGTAAAAAGGGGAAGATCCTGTATGGCTGGAAGACCAATATAAATTTTAAAAAATTCAATACTTACCTTTTTCGAGTGAAATGGATTTTTATTCGAATTTTAGTCAGTTTCTTTCGATGACGAAAGAAAAAAATACGCACCACATGGAATGTTGAATATACAAATACCTTTATTGGTTCGTCAGTTTAGAAAGCTTTTTTGAACAACAACACAAAACATTTTTCGAAATGTTTCTCGCACACAAACTGTGGTTGTTTCATTCCGCGAAATACCGCAAGCCACTTTCGAAATTGTTCGACATCTCTCGGTACTCGAAAAGTCGAAAATGTTTATTCGACGTCCGGCACCTGGTGTGACACGTGCGTACCGCACACACCTTCGGCATGTCGATGAGTTTTCAGTAATACCCTGAAACAACGGTCCACCTTCGCCAGCTTTATAAATATTTTTCAACATACAAATACTCGTTGACGCGAACAGAGGTTATCGAGAAGGTTGTAATAAAAAATGGAATAATAAATGGCACGGGGCACAGTCTGAGACAAGGCAAGGGGCGAAGGGAGTGATCACAGAAGAACGTGGGTGGGAGGTACTCGCCGATAGTAGCGACGACGGTGGCAGCGAGCGGAATGAAAGGTGAAGCTCGTAACGCTTCCTCACAACTCCATTGAAACCTGGCTTCGTTTCCAGACCTGTATGTAAGACCGTGGCCTCGGGCAGTGCAACCAGATCGCGCGTAAAAGTTACCCCCTCTCTAGTCTCTTACGCGCCCATCACACAATCATAGTAGCGCGTGTCCATGAGCGAGCGACGCTCGGACATCTTCGGAAAGAGCCGAGTGCGGTCGAAGTGTTCCGACCGCGCCTTCGGCAGCTACACCAATACATCGACGCTGAGCACGTTCATGTGCGGCCAAGCCGAACGAAGGCTTCGAGGGAAAAAGCAATCTGAGCACGGCTCGCGCGTGACGTCACCCGACGCCACGCGCGAAGCTTTTAGATGATTTCAATGCTTATTTAGCTCTTGATTCTCTGCGTTATTAATGTATACAAAAAATGTATCGCACACTCTGAACACTTATTTTTTTAGTTTATACGTTAATTTAAATATAATAATAAATTTAAATTACACCTTATTTATCTTTTAAAAAATTGGTTACGCTTTACTCACACCCGTCTTTATGCCAAATAAATTATAATTCAGATAAGTAAGCGAAAATATATTTATATTCGTATTATTATATTAATTCTCATACTTTCATCAAGCGATAAAGCATTATCCCCAAAAACAAGTCAATCATCCACCGGCCGCCAATCGCAAGTGCCAGAAAGTGCATTTTTAACAGAAGCGATAGGATGGTCCCGTTGGTAGCGTTCCTGGCTTCGGTCCGCAGGGGCGCAGATCGTTCCTCATGCTCTCAGCGCCTTTTTTAAAATCAGGATTTCTATTCTTATTTCATTAGTTATTTTTATTGGTTATCATATTTATTTTAATTAGTTATCTTTTAGTGTCGAAAAATTTATCGCGGGCTCTGACCGCTTATTTTATTAGTTTTTACGTTAATTTAAATATAATAATGAATCTAAAATACAACTTATTTCTCTTCTAAAAAATTGTTTGCGCTTTACTCGCACCCGTCCCTATGCCAAATAAATTGTAGTGGATAAAAGTACGCGGAAATATATTTATCTTCGTATTATTATATTATTCTCAAATACTTTCATCAAGCGATAAAGTATTATCCCCAAAAACAATCAACCATCCGACCGCGAATCGTAAGTACCAGAAGGTGAACATACATTGACACAAAAAATTAAATAAGCAAGAAAAGTTGAACTTCGTCAAAAATGGCCGTACAAAAAAAAAGGATTTTGAAGCTTCAAGTTTCTAGTTTTAGTTCCGAGAATTATTATTTTTTTTTGAGAATCACTGATTGCGCGGTCGGAAGAAATATCACGGCAAAAAAAATTTTGTAAATTTTTCCGTTTTTCAAAGTTCTGCACGGGTTTTGGAGATTTTTTTCGGACTTGACCAATATCAAGGTCATTGAGCCCATTTAATTCACTTCAATTTGCTTTTTTTTTCTCCGTACGACCATTTTTCGCTGAGATATCGGCCTTTGAATGAAAAAACGTCCTTTTGTCTTCAGTCATCGATATCTCAGGAACTAATGGTCGTGCGGGAATTCGACCGGCAGTTTTGGACACGTGTATACATACTCTACAAGCTCTGATTATTATTGTAGGTTAAAAAAAAATATTTTTGCCATCAGTTTTAAAAAAGTACAAAAAAACAATGTTTTCTTGTTTTTTTTATAAAATCCACCGCTACCTTGCAAATATTGCGATAAACACTAATGGTTATGGACAGTCATTCAGCTCAATGTGTCCCCAAGAGCCATGCAAAATGCCAAATTGATCCGTTCATCGGTCTTTCTTACCCGATTGACCAAAATATGAAAAAAAATTAAAGGAGCAAGATTCCTCCTTCTCAGACATAATTGCATGATTATTAAGAGGAAAAAAAACTTTTCACGACTTTTCATACAATTGGTCATTGAGTACGCATTAAATGTTGGAAAAGAACCTTGAAAATCGTATTGACTAAAAATTTTTGAATTTTTTTTTTAATAACAAAAATGTTGAAATTTTTTTTTAATAAAAAAATCTATTTCGATTAAAATTTTTTTTTTAATGTTGAAATTTTTTTTCGATTCAACATTGTACCGCCAGCCTTAGAATTACCTAAAGCGTACGTAGAATTACCCAAAGCGTACCTCCACGTGGTACGCTTTGGGTAATTCTAATGCTGGCGGTACTATGTTGATTTGAAAAAAATGTCACCATTTAAAAAAAAATACGAAATTGATTTTTTTATAAAAAAAAATTTTTAACATTTTTTTTATTAAAAAATTTTTTTTTCGAAAATTTTTAGTCAATATGATTTTCAGGTTTTTTTCCCAACATTTAATGCGGCCTTTTCCATGCTTTTTTAATTCATTTAAACAAATAAGCTCTAGCACTATTTGTAACCTCGATGCCGCTGATCGTCAACGATTTCGATCCCTGCCAAAATTTCGAGCGAACGAAATTGCTCGAAACTCTCTCTGCAAAATAGTCGTAAAAATGCACAATGCTCATTATCTAAACAAATGCGTTCAGCATTTTTATCTCTGCCAGGGTTCATATTTGGCAGCATTTTTGCTGGTCAACTTCTCGAACAATCAAGATCGCTAGCCTCGCTCTACGGAAGAGCGGTGAAATTTTGCGATCGCGCATTGTTCAAACAAATGTCCTCGAATCGATTTTTTTTGTCGACGGCGGTCGTCGGTGGAAATTTCTTTATGGTTGAACTTTCTAGCAAACGGGGTTTGCTAGAGACCCGTATGGTGGAAGGGTGCTGGCATTTTCCCATTCTTTTTCAACTAATTTTAACAAACAAGCTCGAGGACTACTTCTACAAAAGAAGGACTCACTCTACAAAAGAGTGAGATCTGAGGACGCACTCTACAAAAGAGTGTATTTTACAATGCTCTTTGTTTAAACAATTGCGTTCGGCATTTTTTCTCTGCCATGGCTTATCTTCGGCAGGTTGTCTGCAGCCGACCAAATTCGCGAGCCGACCAAACACGGAGTCTCCCTCTGCAAAAGAGTGGTGAAATTTGATATTTTCTGAAAAAAAAAAAAAATACGTTTAGCATTTTTTCTCTGCCGGGATTCATCTCCGGCAGGTATCTTTAGGGATCGAATTTTCTCGCTATGACGATCGGAGGAGTCTCGCTCTACAGAAGAGCGGTAAAATTTTAAAATCGTTTTATTGGAAGGACGTATAAAAAATCCTTAGAACCTTAAAAAAATGTATACTGCATTTTATTTAAACAATTGCGTTTAGATTTTTTTTTCCCTGGCGGGATTTATCTTCGGCAGGTTTCTCCAAGGACCGAATTTTCTAGCAAAGACGATCGCAGCAGTCTCGCTCTACAGAAGAGCTGTAAAATTTCCCGATCGCGAATTGTTTTGAGGACCCCGGTGTAAAATTGTCGAAAAATCGTTTTGTTGGCAACACTTTTAACAAATTCTTGGAACCTTAAGAAATATGATGCATAGTCGTTTGTAGCTGAAAATACAATTATAAAGTGATTTTCAAGCTATTTTTTAAGAAAGTCTCTGGCGCTGAAAATCGTCTCGGCGATGTCATACCGGTAGGCGCAGTTCTCAACTCTTGTAAGCCTATTATGGGGACAAAGTCACAGACTAAACATAGTTTTATTTTCGACCAATAGGTGGCATTAGATTACGGAAAAAAAACTTCTACAGCTGTAGCGTCTATGAAACCGTTGACTTCAAACACGTTTTTTCTCAAAAACATGTTTTTGTTCCAACCGACTTGAAATTTTAACCGTCGTTTCTTAGATTACGTTAACAGTGAAGGACGGGCGCTTTTTTCGATTGACTGAAAATTGCAAAAAATATATCACTTTTTATACCCTACCCCCAAAAAATTAGACACAGAAAATTTCTTCACTTTTTAAAGTGTTTTTTGAAAGGTTGTATCAATGTTAAAAATAGTTGTCAAGATAAAAAAAAAACATTTTAAAGCTTCAAGTTTCTAGTTTGAGATCTTTTGGCAAAATAATTTTGTGAGCTACGGTTATCGCGCATTCATAAGAGATAGCGGGTAATTTATTTTTCCAATTTTTCTTTCAAGGGATTTTTTTTCAGTCAAATCAATGCATAGGTCCGTTAGCTTCTTTATTCACCTTCAATTTGGTTTTTTTGTGGTCTCTGCGTCAATTTTTTGCTGAGATATCCGACTTATAATGAAAAAAGATCCTTTTGTCGTTGACAAATGATATCTCAGCAACCAATGTTCGCACATTAAATTAATGAGCAGCTTTAAAAACTTGAATAAGTTTCGTACAAAACCGTTTCGTTGATTTTTTCAGAAAGAAAACATTTTTTCACCTTTAATATTAATTTGAAAAATAGGACAAAAAATGGCATTTTATGGTTTTTCAGTAAATCTACTACTCTATAACAAATATTGGTGGAAAAACTAATGTTGCCACGTTTTTTTTCAGCTCAATGTACCCCCAATAGCCGCCCAAGTTTTCAAATTCATCCATCGACCCGTTTTTCCGGACCGATCGATCAAGGTTTTACAAAAGAATTAAAGGAGCAAGTGTATTGTTCCTAAGCATCGTGTAATGATGATCAAAATGAAAAGACCTATTTTCTTCGACTATTTTTAGAACTGTCCAGTAGTTGCTTGTAAAATTTAAGAAAAATTGAGAAATTTCAAAAAAATACTAGCCCTTTCAAATTTGTAAAACTTTTCAGGAAGCAGTGGTGACTCATTGTTGCCACGCTTCGGTTTTTACGCACCATAATTTCACTTATCTTTAATTGCATTGATTGAAAGTTGATACTCCCAAGCTGTATTCACTAGTCGATCTGAGAACTTGTAGGCGATTAACCCTCGATATTTTCTGCGAAGGTTATAAGGGGTACAAAAAACATGTTGTTTTTTTCAAAAATCTTTTGTTTGGAAGAAAAAGCCAATTAACCAGTTTTTTTCCAAAACCAGTCTTTTTTTGGTCAATTTTTTCTACGTTTTGGTAAACAGTATTCATCTAATGTTTTTGTAAACTCATTTTTTATTCAATTTTTGATCGTGCCTAGTTTTGAAAAACAAAACTGTTTTCCATAACCCTAATAACCTTCGTAGAGTATATTGAGAGTTAATTGCATAAATGTTCTCAAATCGACTATTAAATACAGCTTGGGAGTATCGACTTTAATTGATGCAATTAAAGATAAGTGAAATTATAGTGCGCAAAGGCCGAATCGTGTAAAAAATGAGTCTGTATTGTTTCCTGAAATATTTTACAAATAAAAAAAATATCAATCTCGAATTTTTTTCTTATATTTAGCAAGCAACTAGTGCCAAGTTGTTAAAAAAGTCGGAGAAAGTTAGTCTTCTTATTTTGATGATAGCACGATGTTTAGGAATAATACACTTGTTCCTTTCATCGTTTTGTAAAACTTCGATCAACTTTTGATGGAAAACTGTTCGATGGATCAATTTGAAAACTAACAGGGCTATTGGGAGTACATGGAGCTGAAAAAACCCGACATCATTAGTCTTTGCATCAATATTTGTAACGTAGTGGTAGATTTACTGAAAATCCAGAGAAAGTCATTTTTTATCCTTTACCAAATAAAGGGTAAGGGTGAAGAAAAAATTCACAATTATCAACGAGAGGGGCTGGCAGGAAATTTGTTCAACTTTTCAACGCTGCCCTTTAATTTCCGTTGCGATAATTGGTTGCTGAGATATCGATAATCAAAGACAAAAGGATCTTTTTTCATTCAAATTCGAATATCTGAGCAAAAAAAATTGACGTAGAGAGGTAAAAACCAAATTAAAGCTGAATGAACAAGCTAACTGACCTATACATTGAGTTAACGAAAACAAAATTCCTTAGTCCGTGAACCCCTGAAAAAGAAAACAAATTTGAAAATTTTTTCTCCTGCTATGTCTTATGATTACGCGATAACCGTAGATCACAATTTTTTTGCCAAAAGATCCCGAAACCATAAACTTGGAGCTTGAAAAGGCTTTTTTTCACCTCGATGCATCAATTTTTCATCTAGATACAGCGCTTCAAAAAAACGGTAAAAAATGAGAGAATTTTCTGATGCTGTAATTTTTTGGAGTAGTATATAAAAAAATATGGTTGAAAACACGAACTTTTTTTAAAACTCGTGTTTTTCTAAATTACCTTTAAGTTTCCCCTCATACTTGACGGCTAAAACTAACGCAATTAACGAAAATATTTTACCCTTATTGTTAGTTTCACGATTAAATTTACGACAGTTTTACTGCGTTCCGCGGAGAGGGTATAAGGTTGACGTTTGCATCGTTGGAACGAAATAAAAATTAATATTTGTAAATTCCTTTTTTTACATTTTGGCATCCTTTGCTTACAAAAATCCTCCCACCATTTTTCCAGATATCTATTTATTTACCGATCTATAATATAATTATAAAAAAAATATTTTCGATAACAATAAAAATGGCGATAGTTATCACATCCAAGTAGCTCGTTTTCGGTGGAGAATCGATGACTCGGTGTCATAAGATTCTGAAGTTGAGGGAACATCCTTTGACCTGGATGAGCCCTCAGCGAGTTGAGGCTCAGGTTTTCTCAGTGCCTGTAACCCGGGTGTAAGCCTTGGTATCCCCGAAGCCGTTGAATACGATAGCACGTACGTACCTTGACCTCCGGTGTTTTCTCTTTCGGCTTCTTGCTGTCACTATGTTCCTCAATCTTCTTCTTCGTGTATTACCGCCGCGACGGTTTTCTCGTCGATTATTTCTTCGTTGGGTTTCGTTGTCGGGATTTCTCGTCGGTGGTGTGCCAGTGTCCTGACGCGTCGCTCTCGACCAACAGGCTCGTTTTGTTCTTCACAGCAAAAAACGCCTCACCAAAACGCAACGAAAGCAAACTCCACTTCATCACACACTATTATACATCGTATGAAATATATTTCGAACGAATACCCGAGGTTAGCGCCTGCTTTTGACCTGTCAAAAAATACATTTTTCCGGAAGGCGGCGGGCGCGGTCGGTAAAAACGATCGATGTGAGCTACGCGCCGCCAGTGAGAAAACAGATAAACTACATTGTCGGTCTGATAGACAATATTTTGAGCTTTGGGGGTACATTTTTGCTACATTTTTGCTACATTTATGTAAAAATTTCAAAATGACTCTCCTCCGCCGTTTATTCATGTAAACAGGTGAACCAAAGCTTAAAATGTGTGCTTTTTCACTGTCGAGAGCATGGTTCTCGCCAAATTACCGAAAACGCCATGCAATGGACAATAATTCACAGTTTTTCGTATGATAACCACAAACTGTAAAAGTTTTTTTTGACATTTTGGAAAATCCCGAGACCCATGCTCTCGTAGCAAGCGTCCTGCATGCACACAACAAATTTCATTCCAATTGGTTGTTCCGTTTGGGAGAATCCCATTTGAAAATTCCGAAGCGAACGGAGGCGTGTGGTACATGGCCTTAAGTCAAACCGGCATAAACACGAAAGAGCTAGGCTTGAACAACATCATCGATTGTAGATCTCACATTGTGAATGGGATGTGCTTGTAAATAAAATAAAATATTTGTCGCTTATAATAAGAAGACATGGCAACACCGCAGAAAAGTATTGTTCAGAATTTCGAGGAAAAATATTATCGTGTTCCTAAAGTTGAAAACTGTTATCATAAAAAATATTTACGTTATAAATATTAATATTTCATATTGTTTATATTATCTTCATTAACAAATAAAAGTATTGGTTAATTCATAACCAGTAAAAAATTTTGTTTCATTAAAAATTACTTCCAACTAAAAAATGTTGTTGCAGTATTATTTTAAATATGCCGCGCAAACTTACGTCATTGGATACGTGGAACGATGGGGAGTTGCCATATGTCTTCTTATTATAGGAGACAAATTCTTTTTACAGATAATTATTGTGTCTAAATATCAATGCAGACCCAGAACCGAGGGGCCATTCACTACTGAAATCATCTAGTCACCTCAAATGAAATCACGAGCGAAATCATAAGAAATCACTCGAAATCATCCGTCATCGTCGATTTCAAAATATCCTGAAGAATGTTTGAAATCTTCTTGAAATTATATGAAATCACATGAAATCACATGAAATCATGTGCATTCATGAATTCTTTATTTTACCAATAATATTCATACTAGGCACACGTTCTGAAGCGCGATTGAGATCTCCAGTCTCGCTACAATGTTGTGCATGGTTTCCCGACCGTTATGTTTTTTCGTTCAAGCGCTTTGTCCGACGCTTTGCCGCTTGTTGAACGTGTCTCAACAAGCGAATCTCGGGCGAACCAGTGGATATGGTAAAAAAAAAACATCTCTATAGTTGAATGCGAAGGCGAAGGCGAAGCAAGATGCATTTGATAAAGTCCAGTCATTAGGGATGACTATCGATATTTTGGAATGCGATAAATTTGCTTTGAAGCGCACAGAAATCGTTGACGAAACGAATGAATCGGATGCAAACAACCCGAACCAAGATTTAGACTCTCTTGCCGATAAACACGAGGACGGATTTTTTTCAAATACTCACAATGACTTATTGCAAGATTTGAATATTCTTTCTAATGTTTCAGAGTCAATTGAATTGAAAAAGTATGACAAAGTAATGATTCAATTGCACGAAAAAAGTCCGTTTGTCGTAGTGAAACATCGCCAGGAGAATGAGTTTATCGTGCGGAAATCGTCTATTTGTTGGCTATTAAATAAGGGTTCGTGCCAATTGAGCAGTGACCGACTGCAAAGAGTGAAAGATTCTGAAATTACTCGCGCTACAAACGTACGAAAATCCGATACTAAAATACAAGAAAAAAAAAGCATTCATAAAAAAGTGCAATGAGATTTGTATCGGCGATTGGTGCCTATTCAAAAAATCTAATAGCTCCAAGTGTTTCGTGGGCCTAGTATTAAGGGGTAAGGCCACTGTAAATTTTTTGAAAAATCGATTTTTTTTTATTGGCTTAAAAAATAGTTTAAACCCTCTAGAATAAGAAAAAAAAGGTCCTGTGCGAAAAAAAATTTGTTGTCCTTAGGAAATGAAGGTCGCCGCCAAGCGTGTCAAAACTTGCTCCGAAACGACTGCAATTATATCGGAGATGGCGATTCCAAAACTTTCAAAGGCATCGTGGATTCGAAGCCTTATGAAAATGTTGATGTTAAAAAAAAAGAGTGCATAGATCACGTGCAAAAAAGAATGGGCACTCGATTGAGAAAGTTAAAAAAAGGAACAAAAGGTCTCGGGGGAAGAGGAAAACTCACTGCCAAATTGATTGACGAACTAAGCATTTATTACGGCTTAGCAATCCGTCGAAATTCCGATTCCATCAAAAATATGAAAAATGAGATCTGGGCAACCCTTTTTCACAAAATGTCAACGGATGAAAAGCCTCAGCACGAAAAATGTTCGGAGAATTGGTGCAGTTGGAAGAAAGCGAAAGCAGAAAATGCCTTGGATGCGTATCATCACAATCAGCCAATGAGTGAGGAGGTTTATCAAGCCATCAAACCCATCTACATGGAATTGAGCCGGGACGAGTTGCTGGAGCGTTGCTTGGGGGCCTATACTCAAAACAATAACGAAAGTTTCAACGCTACCGTTTGGAGTTTGGCCCCCAAATCATCCTCAAGCGGAAAAACTGTACTAGATATTGCGACGGATATCGCTGTTTGCATATTCAATGGCGGCCTTACCAACGTCTTGCAAATATTCAAGATGTTGGAGGTGGAAATTGGTGTACAGTTATATAATTTCTGCATCGAAGCCGACGCCAAACGCATCACGCACGCGGAGACATCTCTGAGCGACGCGGCCAAAAGTGCGCGCGCGCTCCAAAAATCAACCAGGAAAGACGAAGAAGACGAAAATTTGGCTATCGAAGGACAAATGTATGGTGCTGGGATTGCAGACTAACGGTAAAAATTTTTTTTAACTTCTTTTTTTAATTTTTTCCAATAAAAAACTATTCGCAAAACTTTAAACGCGTTTTTCTCGAAACATGGTTTTTCAAAATGGCACGCAGCATAACTCGAACAATTTTCATTTTTTTTACTTGAAATTTTAACCAGATGTGAACATTTACATTATCTTGAGAATGTCGATCGGAATTTTCAAGAACTTTATTTATTGATTTTTTATTAACAAAAAACTTGCCGTTTTTTTCGTCAAAAATCAATTTTTTTTTCAAACGCACGCCAAATCTACAAAAATTGATACTTTTTAAAATCCGATCGACATTCTCTAGCTATAGCCCTCTAGATTAATGGTTTTTTTTTTGTTCTAGATTCAAAAGTGCACCAGTGGTGCTGCGTGCCGCGGAGCCCTGGAAGCAAAACATGTCCCGGGAAGATAGCTGTGGAACCGCCATTTTGTTTTTTTTTTACTGTAAACAAATTTTATAATAAAGTTTAATGTATGCCCGATAACACCATTAAAAGTTTTTTTTCAAATACCTTCAATTTCGGGAGCAAAAAATTAGTGAAAAAACCTTTTTCTTTGGGCCGTTACAGTGGCCTTACTCCTTAAGTTTTGCTTACGTGCAAGGAAATACTCTTCGAAGTCACGAGTATTCCAGTGAGTATGCACGTATAAGCGGTAATACCAAAGAGATTGGAGTCTTATGTAATTGGTATGAATCCTCCAAAAACAATACTGATTTAATTTCCGTGCCAATGGATGTACATGGCTATTTAAACATAAAAAAAAACCACGTTACCATTTCTCCACCGATTATAACGGATAAAGGTTTAAAAATTGATGACGCTGTGTATAAAAAATGCCTTCTTTCCTATTTCTTTACGCTAACTGATATTTTGAAATCATGATTCGAACCATATGGTTTTTAACGAAATCACTAAAAATCGGAAACGATTCTTTGAAATCATGTACAGATTAAATTATAGAAATCATACACGAAATCACATGAAATCAACTACTCATTGAAATCATTGGTGCACATAAATAAAGAGTGAATGGCCCCTCGCCCTGAACTGTTAAAAGTTGCAATTTAATAACTCACTATCGCCCAATCTAAATAGTCGACCGTTCTGAAATTTTACTCAAACAAGCATAATGATATGAACAATGACTGGTTCAAATTTGAACAAAATATATCGAAGTCATGATCGCGTGCTCGTTCTACCTTAAGACGATACTTAACATATTTTTACAAGAGAGTAGGCCATCCATTATGTCTCATGATCGTTAACGCACCACACTGTAGTAAAATGCAGACGTGAAGAGAGAGCAAAACGAACAGGTCGTGTTAAGGTAGTTCTGTAATTTTGGTCAAATCTTAGGAATTGGCTGAAATCTAAGTATGGTGTAAATATGAACTTCATGGACTGATGCCCAAAAATTTAATTCGATTCACTGTTTAGTTCATGAGATAATTGCAAATGAATATGGGTATTTTTGTACGCAATCCCTATACTTGACACGTAAACGGATAGGAGTTTGCTCGCATTTCTCGATATAGGTTCTAAACGGATCTTAGGACTTAACAATAAAAACACACGTGTACGCAGTACTATTGTGGGATTGATTTTTAAAAAATGAAAAACGTTGACCGTTTAGTTTCGGAGATATCGACTTATGAAAGATGGTAATTTTATTCCGCACCGAACTCGGGCCCAACCATCTGTAACGGAATGGCAACAGTGTACACTACAACCAGCTGATCGGCGTGTGGTCTGGGAACTCGAAGCGTGTTTGTTTTGCCGAGTTCTAGTAATTATGACAAGGGGAGTGCCAAGTATGATACAAACGGATTTTGATGAGTCTCAGCTATATTGTGAGGGCACTCCCCCAGTGTACCACGCTAAAGGGATTCTTTCTAATGCGCCCTGGTTTTTTAGAAAAACGACACCAAAGTTCCATGCGCCGCTGTTATCCCCGTCGATTATGCGTATCGCCAAGCGTATGAGTGTGGCGCAGTGGCAAGGCGTTCGGTTGGCAACCCAGACGACCGGGGTTCGAATCCAGCTCGGAACTTTTATTTAATTATTTAATTGTTTTTATTTTCTCAATCGTTCGTGATTTTAATGATAATGGTTGATTGGGCATGCTTATCTGATTTTCTAATGGAATTATTTTTACAAACACATCGAAACATATATTATTCGATACTGTGGAGTTCGTTTAAATAAAATTATGATCACATAAAAAAAAAATCAATATTAACGCTAGAATAAATGGTCGGGAAATAATTAACTATAACACAGTATTCGCTCATTATTTAATTTATTGCACGATGTCATTTATTCGCTGTCGCTAGCTTCAAAAGGTGTCCAAAATTCCGGATGATAATTATCATAGAAACACTGAAAGCACAGATTATTGCGGTATCATGCACATCCAATAAATGCTACCTACAGAGGTAGCATTTATAAGCATCTAATAGGTAGCATCTAATAAATGCTACCTACAGAGGTAGCATTTATTAGATGTGCATGGTGCCGCAATAATGTAAAGACAGGCACACAGAGTTTTAGCAGCGATACCGGGAAACACTAGTCTTTCAAATTGAAAAAAAACTAGTCTTTCATCAATTAATTTCGACGCAAACCAGGCAAACGATTCAATTCCGTTAGGACTTGTCGGACGGGTACGCACAGCGTAAGAGGGGATGACAAAAGAAGGGCAGGGACAATAAATACAGGTAGCGAACGTTGCCCAAATATTACATATCGAAACTACAAATCGTTTTGGTAGCTTTGAAATATTATTTTTCAATCGCCTTGAAAGTTTGCATCGGAACAAAATAACATCACGCAATAAATTCAATAGTGAGCGAATACTGTGTTATAGTAAATTATTTCCCGACCATTTATTCTAGCGTTAATATTGATTTTTTTGTTTATGTGATCATAATTTTATTTAAACGAAGTACACAGTATCGAATAATATATGGTCGATGCGTTTGTAAAAATATTTTCATTAGAAAGTTAGATAGGTATGCCCAATCAATCATTTTTATTAAAATCACGAACGATTGAGAATTTTTTTTTAAATAAATAAATAAAAGTTCCGAGCGGGAATTGAACCCCGGTTGTCTGGATTATCAACCGAGCGCCTTGCCGCTGCGCCACACTCATACGGTGGCGATATGCATAATTTACGGGGATAAGAGCGGCGCACGAAACTTTGGCGTCGTTTTTCTCAAAAACCAGGGCGCATTAGAAAGAATCCCTTTAGCGTTGTGCTCTGGGGGAGTGCCCTCACAATATAGTTGAGACCCATCAAAATCCGTTTGTTTCATACTTGGCACTCCCCTTGTGCGACGGATGTGAAATAAATTTATTCTGCGAACAAATTTAATTTGTTCAATTTGTGTGTATGTGTGTGTGTGTGCGTGCGTGCGTGCGCGAGAGCGTGCATATATTATATTTTTTGATTTTTTAGTTTTCACACCATAATGGTGCCGTTTTTTACAACAAACGATCCTCATTACAACTATAACTAAATGATTTAATTTTATTTTGAACGTCCTTCGACAGTGAATTTTTGTTGCTCATCGTTGAAGTTATGGGTATTCTCATCGCGTTTAGCCGCATTTGCTTGACACACGACTGCCACAGCTTTTAGCAAGCGCCTTTTATCTTATAAACCTTGCTTTGTATCGCATTTGGGTTGACATTTTCACGCGTTTTAAAAATTTATATTAAATATTTCGCGAAAGACCGATCGTAGGAAGCTCAGCGCTATGGCTGCAGGAAAATCGCGCTGTTGCCACGATTACAGCGCCGCTCTCCATACGAGTATGAGACCTATCTACGCATGAGATGCGAATGTGTGGGACATATATGTACAGAGGGTACAAGCTCTGTCAGAGGGTACAAGCTCTGTCCAAAATTTATCACCAACAGCATCGCATAGGCTTGGATGTTACTATACGCTTCAACCGAAAGTTTTGGCTCATACGTGTACTTACAGAACTACCTTAACTTGGAATGTAGCTCTCAGCGTTGTGTCATGAATGTGCTCGTGTTATTGTCGTGCTTGCATGCTTATTCGCTGGCTATCTGCGATGTTCACTGACAAATACAATTTCGTTGCATTCAGTTCTCTCGAAGCCATTAAAAGCATGGATTTTTAATTCCAGAACGCATTTGAAATTAGCTTGAGAAAATCACCCTTTTTCACAATAAAGGTGATATTTATAGATTGGTCTGTTTCTTTTTTTCAAATAATATCTAATAACGAAGATAACACAGTACTTTTATTTATTGTACTCCTTTATATAGATCCATTAAACGTATCGAATATTTATTCCACAGAATAGCCGCCATAATCATGTTAACCCGTTGCCGTGCTTTGACGAGTCTGGTTTGTGATACAAAATTTTATATCAAACATGAATATCACGAGTCAGACTCACGAAATAACGATTAGGCCAAATGTAAACGTCACGCGTCAGACTTGTGCACTGAAGATTTGAAACTGGTATGACGATCTGCCATTCAATTTTGTATCCTTCGTGGGCATGCTTCAAGAAGAGGGAAAATAATATTCATGAGAATAATAAGAATTTCTTCGAAATTGGAAATAATTCAATCTGGCTATACCGTCTTACTTATCTGGATCCGCAACTCAAAATTACTGGGATAAAAATCCTTCCAGGAATATTTACCTGTTACAAACAATAAATTCCGTCTAAAAGCGATACGCTCGTGATTTCCCTAATTGTCGTTACAAATTAAGATCTTAATAATAGTGATTTGAGTGAATTGGTCAATTCAAATTTGTTTATCTCCAATAAGGACATTTGTATTGATTTCGAATAGAAACACTTCTCCAAGCATACTTGGTACTTTTGATTCTGCGTGGAAAAAATTCAAGATTCGCGCTGCGTGCTCCGTGTACCATGAAAAGGAAAAAAAATCCCTTTCATTGAAACAATGGTAAACGGCGTAATGTCGTATCCACTGCAAATCTCACCGACCACCTTCCATGGAGCAAAGCGACGTGAAAGCGAGACCCGTTGAAACATTCTCTTCTATTCATATCGAAATTTGTGTTAGATACGATACTCCTGTTTATTCAGAAAGTATAGTTAGACCAGTAGACCACTACGATCCGTTCGCCTGACCACATATATTCTTACTTCCGGATAATTACAGCATTCATACAGGTGTGTATAGCTTATCTTTGTATAATATATTTTGAACTTTCTCGCCCCACTAGGTAACGCAAATACACTTCTTGCACCAAACCTCCACATATCAGCGAGCGTTGAAAAGAGAAAGCCAATTTAATTTGCACGCAGAAATTTTACACATCCGATTCTTTCCATTGTTATATACATATCCTTTACCGACCGAAGTTTTTTTATCATCTCGTGCGCTGTTCAAAATTATCGTCCTGATTATTGATTATATTGACTATGGAACCCTATTTTCGTCACTCCTTATGGCGGTACTTTATGCTGCAAGTAATACTGTTTTTGTTTAAACAGACTATTGAACAGGTGATTCGTGTAGGTTTTATCTTGAAAACTTATCGAATGATTTCTATGGATTAACGCTTCATGAATTGTCCTAAGAATTTCAAGTAAATCTGTCGTTTACACATACGAGAAAGACATTTAGCTAAAAGCCAATTTTCGAGAAGGTCATTTCGAAAGTTGAAAAAGCGACTCGGGTTCTGCGAACTAATAACCTGACCATAATAAAATATGTTTGCCTTTTTTTCTATCTTACATTAGTCTTTTTTATTCTGTCGTACATCATTACGGGTTCATCGTTTTTACTTTGTATTGAGTTCGTTGAGAATAACAATAATATATGAATAATGAAATATATATTTTTAGTTTCTCTTCAGCGAGCTTTGGTTAGCCTTTCAAGTACTTTGTTCGTAAACAATGTATTATTTTCATAAGTTTACTTCTCCTCTTGTCTATTTTGCCGTTGTTGTTCTTAAAGTCTGGTAGAATTCCATGGTGTTGAAGTTTGCATCGTTGGAATGCAACGAAAATTCTTTTTTGTTTTATTTTTCTCCGTTGTTATTGTTATGCAAAATATTTTTCGATAAAGTTAGGTTATAGGTCTCTGACAATGATCTTGAATAAAAGTTTATTGTAGCTTTGATCCAGTGAGAAAAAAATTCGTAGTTACACAAAAAAAATGCGTTGCATTCCAACGATACAAACTTCAGGATCGTAGAATTGCTTTTAGGTGGATTCGCTTACCGAGCTTGTTAACTATCATTATTACGCTGTGCCTTTAAGACTGCAACACAATTCTCGACGGCTACATATAAGTGTACATGCTGTCTGCATACTTACTAGATGTGGTGAGCGATGGTATTTTTCAATTCCCAGCTATGTTCATTTTCCATATAGCCATTTATTGGTTTATGACATGAGAACAAACTCACTGTGCGATGCGCTATATTGTTAGTGCTAGTGAAAAACCGTTATAATTCAGTTGATAAACGAAAAACGAGAGCGACTCAACATATTCGAACGAATCCACGGAATGTGGGATAAGAACCATGCATATGGCGTGCTTTCATTTTTATTTGCAACTAAAGGGGTGAACCGCTTCCGCTGTCCCGAGCTGAAATTTTGCACAGACCTTCTTTTTAACATTCTGAGACACCCCCAAAAAGGATTTTCGGCGAGTAACAATAGTTTCCGATATATTAAATTTTGAAAATGTACACTTTTCCATGCGCGTCTATCGTGACACCAAAATATCACACGTCGAAATAACACATGGTACAAATAACACGAGCCAAAATAACACAGCGTAAAAATAACACCGGTCTGTAATATTACGGTAGACAAAAACACATGGAAATGACACAGTTAAAAGTAACATGCCTAAAAATTACAAATTTACGGTGGAGGGTAAAAATGAAAATGGCTACTGGAGCGGGTTGCTACTGGACTACGGGGGGTCCCGGGGTCCGGTTTCCTTCCGGCGGGGTCAAGGGGCAGGGCCCCTTGTGGGGGTGGAGGGGGCGAAGCCCCTACCGGGGCCGGGAGCCGGGGGCGAAGCCCCCCAATGCACAAAAACAAGATTTTGCATGAAAAGAAAATACGCATACGAATAAACGTTAAAATGTTAAAACGTTAAAACGTTAAAAATAACGAAAAAAATACAACGAATTAAAAATTCAAAATACAAAAAAAAAATTTTCAAACGCGGCAAAACAATACAAAAAAAAATTGAAAGAAAACCTACAAAAAAATGTTTGAAATAGAACTAGAAATAAAAATTGAAAATACTAAATAAAAACAAAAAAAAAACGATTTTTTTTTAATCGCCAAAAATCGTTTCAGCGTTCGTCCCAAAACATAAAAAAAGGTCTGTGCAAAATTTCAGCTCGATCGGAAGGTGGAACTTTTCTGAAGTTTATCCAGAAATTTGTATAACTAGATAACTTTTTTTTCATTCCGATGAAGCCAATTGCATTTGAGAGAGCTAAAAAAGTAGGTGACCGGATTCTGCGATTTAAAAAAAACCCTTTTGGTGGTGACCACCACTGTACAATAACGTTTCCGGTGTTCCGATTTCGTTCATTTTTCAATATGTTATTCAATTCTTCATCGAAATCAGAGATCTGTATTTTTTTAATCGGCGGCAAAACAGTTTTAAGAAGTTAAACTCACCCTCGAAGTGACTTTTGCATTTTCGTTACGACTCGATTCAAGATATTCCAATGAAACAAATTCGATGACAATGCTTATGGCGAATAATGAAAAATGCGCTTCCATCAATTTCGACGGGATGCATTGGTAGAAATTTATTGGGGTTGAAAGTTGAAAAATTTGTAATAATCAATTCTTATTTCATTCCAACAAAGCCATCTGAATTTAACAGGTTTATATTACGTAGGAGATACCTGTTCTTGGATTTTCCGGAAAAACATAGTTCGGGGACGAACTACTCTCATATCATACCATGTCTGGTGTCCCCATCCGATATTGTTCCGTCCGATCGATGATGTTTTTCATCGGAATGTACGTTCGGACACGTTCGGACGAAAGACAGACAATTTAAAGTTCGAACAGTTCAATCAAATAGAAACATGGTTGACTCTAGAAAAATTCTATTTAATTTTAAAAAAATTTAATTACCTAGATCCATTTCGTGAATTCAACAAAAGTGATTTTTGAACAGATGAAACCGAATGACAAATGTATTAGAATCAAATAAAATATTTAGTTATTAGACGGTATTATATTTTGATTTGCATGAATCAAATATTTGAATTAAAAATCTAATACAAGAATATATTTTAAATAAATAATTCTAATAATGGAATGCAATAGGAAAAATTTGGTTCTACGAAAAATCTAGTGAATTCACATTATAAAATCAAATCGACGCGGTTAGTTAATATCAATAGAATTTTTCTGTCAGTATAGGCGCACTGTAAACCCTTTGGACCCTCCATCGATAGATGGACGGTCCAGAGCCGGTACTGAAGTTTGCATCGTTGGAATACAACGAAAAATGGTCTTGAGTTTCTTTATTTGTGTTTTTTAAAATTATTTAAATCCTTTTTTGCAAGTTTTGGTTATCGATGTTCAATAAAAATCTTCAAATATGTTTCAGTACTTTTCTTAGTCTAAACGTGCCAAAAAAAATCGGCAATACGAAGAAAATATATATTTTCGTTACAGTCCAACGATGCAAACTTCAATGCCACGGTCCAGAGGGTCTATCTATATCGTCCATCTATAGATGGAGGGCCCATATATAATATATCGTCCAATAACTAAATATTTTATTTGATCCTAATAAATCTGTGATTCGGTTTCATCTCTTCGAAAAACAATTTCACTGAATTTACTAAATGGATCTAGTTAATAAAAAAAAAAATTAAATTCGATAGAATTTTCGTAGGGCCAGCCATTTTTATAATTAATTGAACTAATGGTCGCCCTTTATTACAACACTCGTGTCAACGGGGCTTGGGGGGGGGATTATATACATATATATAGGTTATGTTTGAAAAATCTATGGAATGTATTTAATTCGATAAAACTAATTATCACATTGATATTAATTAATTGATATAGTTTATGTGATACAACAAATAATTAGAGGTATTCATTTAGCCTCGTATGCAATATCTGCGACTAAAACGTTATCAGCACTCGGTAGCATCAGGGCAGCGTGCGTAGCTGTCAGCAGGTAGGTTCTAGATTCGATCCTCATATGCGTGAAATGTTTTCTTCGAAAAAAATCATTTCGAAAGGCAAGAGACCGACGAATTACGATAAAAAATCGTTGTGATAAAACTCTTAATCAAGAGATTTATTTTAATTTGGATTTATGAAATATTTTATGTATATAGTACACTTAGATTTAGAGTGTACATTGTAAGCAAATAAACATCGAATCTTTATTTATTCAATTTGAATATATTCAATATTCTAAAAGAATAGCTAAAACAAATTAAAAATATCTTTGAAACAAATATGATCGTAGTCGACCGTGAGACAAAGAAAAATCTTATTTCATTTAAATAGATCTTATTTAAATAAAAAGTTCTTTTTTGGCAGTTTAGCGGAAAGAAATAAAAATATGCTTCACACATACACGTGGAATTTTTTTTTTAGCTCCGACGTACTAAAATGAAAAGAAAGAAAAACCAAACATTTCATTTGAAATCGACAGTAATCGGCTATCGCCATTTATCGACTCATTATTGTATGAACAAAAGACAACAAAAAGAACAAGAAAAAAGGAAAAATAAACAAAATATAGACTGCGGTTGAATTCCAAACCGACAATTTAAATCTTTTCGAACATAAAATAGGCTATTATTAACACCCTAACATTTTATATAGATATCGACATTATATGTTATTTAGATATACACTGCTAGCCAAAAGTTTTCGGACACCTCACATAATTGCAAAACCTGCGAGCGCTGGATAATTGCCAAATAATCTTAGAGGAATATAATTTGTCCCATTTATTATTTTACGAAGATACTATAAAGCTCTATATAATTGATTATTCTAACATAATTTTGCAATTATCCAAAGTAACTTAAGAACTCTAGGGTTTAAGAGGAAATGTCAAATATGTAAAAAGTAGCGTAAGTTTATACTAGATAGCCTGGAATTTTTTTAGAATTTTTCCGTGAAATTGTTTCTCACAGGACAATTCGTGACGCTCATAAATTGGATGGAATTGGAGTAAGACTGTATAAACGGGCATTCTTTTATGAATCGCGTATAAAATAATAGTAATCCGATATTCGGAAGATTTGATTATTTTCGCATATTAATATTGCACTAATAATTTGATAAGGTGAGGATGTATTTGTATTAATTGTGTAGTATTTATTCACCATCTGATAATGCATATTTACCAGTACCAGTACCATTCTTCGGGCGATAATCAAAGGAAACGTATTTTTTTCGTCATCGAACGGGTTACCGAAAAGGCCATAATGAAATGATGATGGAGGAGATATTGAATTTGGGCCGAATGCAGGATAGGTGGAGTCGAGACAACGAATTTGAGATCGAAAACAGGTTAAGGAAGCCTGTGTTCTGCACGTTTCACTGCAACTGGGTGTCGAAAGAATGTTTGGGAGGTCTAACAGAGGCTCCACTGGACCAAGAGGAGGTCTCTTCATGGCACTGAACTCGACAAATGGGGTTTGGTAGGTTCGACGGAGGCTGGCGGCTTGTGCATTACAAAACAAATGGATCCTGCAAGGGTTCAGAGGAGGCTAAAAATTTTAACTCGGGACGCGCGCATATTTTTTCAGCTTTCAATTTTTTTATTTTTTTATTGTCTCTGCTACGGCGAACGCTTTCACTTATTGTAACTTCCATGTACGGGTACTTTCCTTCATTTCATTCCCCACCATGTTCACCACTTCACATCCCTAATCGATCCCCACCTTGCGGCCGCAGCTGACTTCCCCCTCTGTATCGCATCCACCATGACATTTTTCTGCCATGGGTATAGGGAAACTGCGGAAAACCTATACCTATACAGTCGCGTTGCATCGAGAAATAAATCGCTGGCTACAGTCATACACACGTACCGGTCCGTGTACGCGACATCCGTGTAGAACTGGAACTACGTCACGGCCGTATTTATTTTTTTGCGAAGCTACGAGACGGCGATTCGAACCCGCGACCTCTCGATGTGCTGATTTCAGAGGCAAGCACGCTAACCACTAGAACTGCACACCGGTTTGTTTGCAGCTTTCTATTTTCCATATATTTTGGTGGTGCTAAAACTGATTAACAAATCAGAGCTATTCATACAGAGTCATTTATTCTAACGCTGATTCACTTGCCATTACATACTTAATTAAATGCCAAATTGCGAATATTTCAAATCGTAAAAACAACAAGCCCGTGGTGTTTTTATATCGTCTTGGCATTTGGAGTAATGAAAGTGATGTTATTTATTGAAAGTACTGCAGTAATGGTAATTCTCAAAAAAATGCATAAAACATAATGACTTCTTACACCACAAACAGCGAATCACCGTCGCATATTTGCATCCTGGGACTTAACAACGAGATTTGCATGCTTCTCCGAAACCAAAATCCAGAGGATTTTCAAATGCGTCTGGCTTTACTTCTGTACAACCATTCTTGAACCAAGAATACTTGAAAAGATTGACATATCGAGGGGATGTTACCAGATCATGAGTTAGAGATTGCAATTTAATGTTAGTATTCCTTAAGTGGAAATTAATATCATATTCCATTAAGAATACACTATCAGCGGAATGTTTGACCAAATTTTTCCATCCTCTGAAACCAAAAACGTCAAGAGGTTGAATCTTGCCGGTTGTATTCTTAGGTATAATCTTTAACATAACGTCCTTATTCAGATGTGTTGCTTCCCGTACAACTTTTGAGTAGGAGAAGTAACGGGAGTAAAAGAGGTGAAAGAAGCTTTCCCTCTGCTCATGGAGTCGGTTGAATAGTATAACTATGGGTAACAGACGAAATTGACTGTACAAGACATTCCACTTGGTTTTGGCCATCGACTGCTTGGCATTCCCGAATGCATCTCCAATTCGTAACCACTTTGGTCGGAATTATAAACATTTGGTAATCCGTATGTTTGTACATTTTGCTTGACATCAGATATAAATTTTTCGGCTTGCTCTTTTAAAGTTTCCACATTCTCAATCGTTGTTCTAGTGATGAATTTGTTAACCTTTCTTGATCCAATACGATGGCCATTTTTAAATGATCTCACCCAAAATTCAGATGCTGTAAACCGAAAGTCTCCACGGCCTACTTCTTCCTGTGCTTGCAAAGCCCACTTTCGTAAATCTTTATCATGATCTGTCAAGTGTGCATCTACAGCAGACTTGAAATTGCGCAATGTATAGTAACAAATTCTTGCGATTTTTTCCTTGTGAGTTCCACCTTTATTTAAATAAAGAATCCAACGTCTTAATTGACGAACACGTAACTTTTTTAAACTTCTGTCTAACAGCCTCGATGCTTAAATTTTTCTTTTTTCCCGACTTCCAGTAATCAACGGCTCTTGACTTGTATTCGTAAGACAAATCCTCATCATCACTTGAGAATGCGCCCGGCGGTAATTTCAATTCATGAATAGCATGTGCCCATTCTTCATTTTCTACCATTTGCGTTGCTATATTTTGATACGGTGCTTCAAAATCTAGGGAGCGCGTTCCTCCACCGTTTCGACGCCAGTATACTCATTTATTGCGTTTCGTAATATACCTTCAAAACTATTTTTCAATTGTATTTCCGCATCATTAATGGGCGATAGAAGAAGATTTATTTCCCGGATTAGGGTTGAAAGGCGCAGCGAAATTTTGTGGATTAATGAACATGCCAGCTTTTATAACCTAGCCGACTTACGATTTAATTATAAATAACATACATTCCTGTGTAAAAACAGCCATCGCAAACCTTTTCATTATCTCCTAAAACTATAGACGCCTTCGATCTAGGCGAAACTATAGACATAATACAGATACTGGCGTAGTTTTATAATTCCACCGCTCTTTCCTCGTTTGATCTCGTTCATTTTTCCAAATATACTAACATTGTGCCACGAACTATTAGCCTCTCTCGTTCTCCGTCCAGATGGTAACACTAGCTGCACCTACAGTACTACTAATTTCTGTGATTATCCGCGTAGGATGGTGGAGCTCGTATATGCATACATAGACTAACGTTTACAAACGCACACCCGTTCATGAATTAAGGCATACACAAGTGTAGCTACGAACTTTATTTGCAGTATTGTCTGGGAAGAATGAAGGACTCGGTGATATAATAACGTGCGGCTGCTAATGTTCGGAATTCCGGGGCATGTGTAACATCGTCCCATTCATTCTCCGCCGTCCCCACTTCATTCCCTCCTCCGTTTCGTCACCGGCGTAGTTCATCCCCGTCGGCGAGGTCGCGGAACCTTGCTGCGAAGCTTGCCGCTTGTAACGTCCACGATGACGAGAACCTGCAGAATCCATGGGTGACTGTATGTATATGATACACAATCATAGTATGTATGCGTATGCACAGTCAGAGCCCATCAGCCCTATGGCATGGGTCTGCGTTCAGAAATTCCTAAGATATCCTGGCTATCTCCTCGGCTTCCCTCCCCTGCAGTTACCACGTTTTCGCTGTCCTCGAAACGCGAAGCAGTTTTGTCACCGCGATATCGTCCCCCGCAACTCCAGCCAACGACCCTTGTCCGACGCACAGGTAAATACTGCCAGCGGCTGTCGCAGCATTAAGAATTTACCCTTTTGAAAAAGCGAAAGGTAATATTCACGTATATGCTATAGCGTGCGACGTAAAACGCATTGCCCCCCCTACCCTGTCCCCAGGTCGCCTATCCTCACCTCCGCTCCGTGTATCCCCTCCCCGCATGAAGCTGCCTTCTCTCCTTTTTTTTTGGTTTTTCCCTTTCCCTCTTAGTGCCATGGTACCGACAAGCTCACTCTCCCCTTATACTCAAACCCTCTGTCTATTCGTCGTCACGCCGCTCATCCGCAGTAAAATAGACGACCGTTTGTTTGCGGTTCGCACGTGAGATAGATGCGCATTCGGTGAAACGAGAATTCAAGTTTCCGCCGTGCGAGCGTGGCGTGACACAGAGAGGATAGGAGATTTGAGAACTAAAAGTGCAGGAGAGGAGGTATGATGAAGCGATGGGGGAAATGAAAACGAACATGGTTGCAAGGAGAAACACCCTCGTAAAGCGAAACGTCGGCACAGAACGTGGACGCATTTTTGTAGATCCAGTTACTGAGAGACAAATTTTGACTCGTTTCAGGTGTTTCTGTTTCTTCCCAAGCCCCCACCCCATGTCCCTCTGTGCTTCTCTTTTTCTTCACCTATACCGATGCTCATGCGCACAAACAAGTTACCCTTGCCAGAATACTTCATATATATACAGGGTGGATCAATAACTATTAGCAACTTGGATATCGTCGAAACTATAAGGTTCACAGAAATATTTGCTGAAATGAAATTGCACAGTACGAAAGGGGCCATCCGATAGCGATAATAGTTTTTTTGCAGGTGGAGGTACTCCAGACATTTGAAGGTGAATTCCTTTTTTTTAATGGATCGGTATTTTTTCCTGTATCATGAAATAGGAGCTTAAAACGAGTTCAACGACGTATAACATAAGGTCATTGAAGGTCATAGAAAGTACAGAAAGGCGATAATACTCACAGTTTCGGTAGTAAATAAAATGACTAGGTTCGAAATGTTCGAAATGACGACCATCAATATCAATGCGTACGTTATTATGTACGTTTACACATTTCTTAGGCAGGTACAGAAAGTGCGCGCGCGCGCGCGCGTGTGTGTGGGCGTGTGTGTGTGTGTGTGTGTGTGTGTGTGTGTGTGTGTGTGTGTGTGTGTGTGCGTGCGTGCGTGCGTGCGCGTGCGTGTGCGTGTGCGTGTGTGTGTGTGTGTGTGTGTGTGTGTGTGTGTGCGTGTGCGTGTGTGCGTGTGTGCGTGTGTGCGTGTGTGCGTGTGTGCGTGTTTGTGTGTTTGTGTGTTTGTGTGTTTGTGTGTTTGTGTGTGTGTGTGTGTGTGTGTGTGTGTGTGTTTGTGTGTGTGTGTGTGTGTGTGTGTGTGTGTGTGTGTGTGTGTGTGTGTGTGTGTGTGTGTGTGTGTGTTGGGATTAATACGTAGCGTTTTACAAGAGATGGCCTAGGTAGTACAGTATTTCGTTGTTGCCGACAGTAATATTCTAATCGTGAAACAGCTATCATTGACTTTTTAAATCGTAAATAACAGCACTTTATAATTTATTGAGTATGTCAACATCTGTGCCGAATAAAGTGTTTTTGCCGGGAGTGTTACTCCATTACTTTAATATGAACAAAACTGCTGCTGAAGCTCATCTTATTTCAGTGGAAGTGTGGAATCTATTACGACAATCCGAAGCGCAGAAAGTCATGGGTTAAGCCCGGCCAACCATCAACATCAGTGGCATAGCCAAATATCCATGGGTCTAAGCTCCTGCTCTGTATTCGGTGGGATGAGAGGGGTGTGATTTATTATGAACTGCTGAAACCAAATGAAACCATAACTGGGGTTCGCTACCGATTGCAATTGATGAGCTTGAGCCGTGCGTTTAAAGAAAAACGGCCGTAATACTCCGAAAGACACGACAAAGTCATTTTGCTGTACGACAGTGCTCGTCCGCACGACGCAAAACCGGTACAAACATATCTGAAAATACTAAAATGGGAAGAGCTACCACACCCGCCGTTTTCTCCGGATATCGCTCCTTCTGATTACCATTTGTTTCGTTCGATGGCTCATAGCTTATCTGAGCAGGCGTTCACTTCTTACGACGATTGTCAGAAATGGGTCGATTCGTGGATTGCATCTAAAAACGAGGCGTTCTTCCGACACGGTATTCGGACCCTATCCGAAAGATGGTCAAAAGTAGTAGAAAGCGATAGGCAACACTTTCATTAATGAATTTTTTTATTTTCATTTCAAATAAATATTTTTTTTTCATTAAGAAAACGCTACGAATTAATTCCAAGTCCTTATATATATGTATGTATGTACTGGGTGTCCCAAATGTCACGCAACAATATGCAAAAGCCGCGCATATTGAATGTTCCGTGACATTTAGGACATATAAATACACACATATAAACACACACGCGCGTGCGCGCACGCATATGTATATATACACACACACACACACACACACATACATATGTACGCACATATATAAAGTTTGGTACATTTCGAATTGCGCTCTACCAATGTTTGGTACTCTCGCTCACAATAAATAATTAGCAAACAAGAGAAAGTAATTTACTTGCGGAGAAACGGAAAGATTTGACAGCTTACTTCCGCCCTTGGTCTTCTCGTCGTGAAATAAAGGTATGATCTTATTACCATACAGCTATTATATTCATAAGTATTGCAAGTCTCAAACATTCCAAAAATTGGTACATGTGTTATAGAATAGATCCACGTTGAGGTTATTCGGGATTTAATAGACAATTTCAGGCTAGGACGATTTGAAAAACAATATTTTTCGGATTTTATTCTAACAAATATAAATAATTATGTGATTGACATTTTTTTCATTTATATGTTCACTGCAAAAGTAATAAAATTGTCGAATATACAATTCTTTGTCATTGTTTGGCAAAATTTCGTCGTTGTGTATAGCTATACCCCAATAGAAAATAATGGTAGGAAAATCATCGAAAAGTTTTGGACAGGCGTGAAACTTTGTCTTCAAAAATCGCGGTTCAAGAATCATGGCGCATTTTTTAAATAAGGTTATCGGTCATCAAATGACAACACGCAGAAATTGAATCAATTTGTACAATTTCGAGGTTGTACACGGGGAAGGAACTTTTTTGGCCGCCGCCCCAGTTTTAAACTGCATATCTTTCGCTGCAAATTCATCTTTTAATGAGTCTTGTACGATGTTTTTCGACGGAGTTATCGATTGCCCGAATAAATATAGCGTACTTTGACTTCCATAGGTCATGACTCGGGTAAAAAAAAGTCGCACAGCATCCACAGGGATAGCGTGAGGCGTTATCTTAATAGAAAGTAATAATGCGACCAACGTAAGTTCGCACGAATTTTCTTCGTTCGAACCCGCGATCAAACATATTTTGTACATTCAACATACAAACGTTTTTGTCTTTTAACGGGGAATAAGTTGGTAAACAAAAATGCGAAACATTTTCCGACCGCGATTTTCAAAGACGAAGATTCCACACTGTATCAATGTGTATAAAGTTTCGTTCCTGTAATTATTTTCTACGACGTTGAAGTTTGCATCGTTGAAACGCAACGAAAATTTGTTCTCTTCCATTAGCTACTCATTTTTTTTGGCGAACGTAGGTTGTGAAAATCGCTCACACGTTTCTACGTATTGTTATTAGAAATTTACGATCTCAATTTGCAACAAACGGCTTTGGATGATGATACAATCAAAGTAATAAAAATGGAAATAAAACATCGTTGAACTATAACGATTCAAACTTTAACGTCATTATTTTCTGTGCAGTTGTAGCTTGTCAAAAATTATTAATTTTTTTTGTTTAATCTACGTTCTTAAAACGAACTAACAAGTATAAAATAATTTCTCCTAGCCCCAAAGAGATTTATAACCCAATACAGATTCCTAACCGCATACAGATTGACCTAAAAATTTGTGATTGTGAATTTTTAATAGCTATGAAAATATTTGTAAGATTTAAGGGCAGATATATACACCTAGGACCCGGAAAAAAGGTCATTTTTGTGATTTTTTTCAAGGAAAATTATTTGAAATTACAGATTTGGGTTTTAATTATTTAAAAGTATATACATTCAAAAATATGTTTAATTTTATTTATTTAAAAATATCAAAAATATGCAAGGATATTGTATGATCCTTGGAACGTCGTAAAAAAATCGGTACCCAAAATTTCTCGAAAACCAATTAACCGATTGCGTTGAGGTTTTTTGTGGTTATTCTATACACCATTATCTAGTACTTGTCCTAGGATTTTTTTTCCATTACTTAGTTTTTGTTTTATAGGCAAAATAATGACTAATTTTTTGCCCAAAAATCACTATGTTCAAACGTCCGCCATTTTGTCATAAATCGATATTTTCAAAATCGGCTATGACAAGTACTAGATAATGGTGTATAGCATAACCACGAAAAACCTCAAGGCGATTGGTTCATTGATTTTCGAGAAATTTTGGGTGCCGATTTTCTTACGACGCTCCAAGGATGATACAATATCCTTGTATATTTTTGATATATTTAAATAAAGAAAAGTACACATATTTTTGAATGTATATACTTTTAGATAATTAAAACCCCAATCCGAAATTTCAAATAGTTTTCCTTGAAAAAATTCACAAACATGACCTTTTTTCGGCTCCTAGGTGTATATCTGCCCTTAAAACGCAAAACGCGGGGCGCATGTAATGTAATCGTTTTAAATCTTACAGATATTTTTATAGCTATTAAAAATTCACAACCACAAATTGTCAGGACAATCTGTATTGGGTTATGGGGCTAGGAAACATTATTTTATACTTTTTAGCCCGTTTTAAAAACGTGGATTAAAAAAAATTATTTAAATAATTTTATTTTCTCCTTTTTAGTCGTGTGTGTGCAATTTTGCTTCTCCTTCTCTAGGCGTTGGGGGGCTGTCTCTTTGGCTATGGTCGAAATCGTCATTGATGCACTATTTACTCTAAATATTATTTTTTTAAATTCTCTTTCTCTAAACTATATATTTTTATTTCTTTATTTATTTTTTTCACAATTTTCTCTCCCTCTCGCTCGCGCGCTCTCTCGCTCTTGCTCTCTCTCGCGCGCTCTCTCGCTCATGCTCTCTCTCGCGCGTGCTCTCGCTCTATCTCTCTCCTTCCCCCTCTCTCTCTCACTATCTCTCACCCTCTCTCTCTGAAAGTTTGAAGTCTCTAGCTCATCTGGAAGTTAGTTTAAAATTAATCGCAAAGTTTGTACCAAACAGACAACAAGCACAGCGACTTAAGGCGAGAAATCCCTATAGGAGAGTGACAAGTAGGTATTTTTCGGGTATTTTTTTAGAGGCGATAAAATAATCTGATCATTTTCAAATTTGGACATGAGTTTATTATAACCATGAAGTTAAAAAAAAAAATTTTTTTTTGGGATGACCAACAAAATGGCGGCGTTATTAAGGGTCTTCGGACGCCTGTTTTCCGCGACATCGAAGAGTGCTGCAGTTGTCACTCTTTTTCTGTTGATCTGAAAAAAATTTAATAAGTGTCATTCGTTTACTGGCATATTAAGGGGAAGGATATACATGAAAAATGATGAAAAAGTACAAAATTAAAAATTTGGGAGCCTTTTTACTCCAAAGTTCAAATTTTCGACCATTTTTTCGACATATTTGACCCCAAAAGAAATTATTTATTTACACACTACGTTTCAGACTTTCTGTATATCCTTCCGAAAATATTACTGAGAGTAACCTCCCAAAATTTCATCCGAATCGGTCGATAACATTTTTAGCTACAACACGAGCAGTTTTTGAAAAAGTAGTTTCGAGATAATCGCGTTTAAAGTTTCAACATGTGAAAACTATGAATTGTAGTGACTTACCCCGCGCTCTAGACTATATGCGATAACTCCGCAAATATTCAATATTTCGAGTTTTCCTTTGGTCAGTATATTCTTTGGGTATCAGACTTTCGCAATATGTATAAAAAAATTGATTTTTTGAAAATTCCAAAGGGATTTTTTGCCTTAATAAATACGTGGCAAAATAAATCGTTTCAGGTCTGTCGAAGCCGAATTGAAAATTACAAAATCACTAATAACATTATTGGACATTAAAATGATAAAAATCTTCTAAAATATGATTAATTCGAAAAAAATAGAAAGTAAAATCTGCCCACGATAGAACTAGTTCTAAAACTCATGGAATGGGTCACTCTATCTAAGAGAATTTTTTGAAAGAATCAAAAAATCCCAATCAACTTTTTCAAAAATAGTTTTCACTTTAGAAACAAAAAACGTTGACATTGATAATTGATAATTTTTTTCATATTTTTTTGAAGAAAATATGCTTCGAAATGAAAAGCATTATATGGTGCCATTTTCCGATATCTCAATTAATTCAGGCGTTATTAATGTTGACATGTTTTCGTAACTTCTGAAATCGACACTTTTTGGAAAATTGTAACTTTTAAAAGAGAAGCGATAAAAATCTAAAAACTGTTGTGGATATTCCTTTCATGGGATACAATTTTTTAAATAAATCAGGAAAATCAACAGGGTCTCGGTCACGGGCTACCTGTCATGGTGTGGAATATCCCATATACTAGGTGCGGTACTAAGTTTCCGGGTTTTTTTACCAATAAAAAATTGAAAATTTCAAGACAAATACAAAAAATTGTTCATTCGAAGTATTGTTGCTCGCTATTTACACATTTTTGCCATCTCTCTGGCAATGCATAAATATCGCGACGATAAAAAGATGCGTCTTTGGACTGAAACCATTCGTCCAACGCATTTTGTACTGCATCGTAATTGGCCAAGTTTAGCCCACCCAAGCCATGCGCCATCGACCGGAACAAGTGATAGGCTGAAGGGGCCAGGTCTGGCGAATACGGGGAGCGCGGTAGCAGATCCCATTTCAGTGGTTTTGTCCTGGTGTCCTGGACGATGGAACTGCGATGGCACGGAGCGTTGTCGTGCTGCAATATCACACGTTCGTGTCTCGTGTCCCATTCTGGCCATTTTTCGAGCAATGCGTGGTTCAAATTGATTATCTGTTGTCGGTAGCGATGCCCATTGACAGTTTCGCCCGGTTTCAGCAGCTCATAGTACACGATTCCTTTCTGGTCCCACCAAACGCAGAGCTTTGTCTTTTTTCCGAAGCGATTTGGCCGTGCCGTCGATGTTGACTCTTCGCCAAGTGTCACGTCCTGAGGGGACGTAGGCATATGTTTTATCGCGGTTCCCTCTTTTTAGCCTACACCTAGCGCAATAGCTCGGGATGAGGGTGAAAAGGGAAAGGTGCATGCAAAGGTGAGAATGACGCAGTGACTCAATTAAGAAATAAACTGATCTATGCAAATAATTAGCAATTTGGGATTTATTGAAATTAACCAATTTAGTTAATTCCGTCAACATGAAAATACATAGAGGTTCGCTTACATTGATGATGCGTCGTGGACATGATAATCGGTTTACAGCGGTCAGGTTCGGGGCCTCCGCAGGTAGGTCGGACCCCTCGGTTACGCACGCTCGGTGACAATGTTGAATTTACACGTTGATACACATTTTTACACATGCGAGTTTCACACATATACACATACACGTTCAACGTAGACAGTTAAATAATTTCTTGTAGTTCGCGTTTTTATGAGGAACAATTTCGAAGTTAAAGTTTCGCGTTTGCTGTCAGGAGACAGATGTTCTACTTATTCCGATAAAAGTTGTTGGGAGACTGACTTCATAATTTCCTTCTTCCAGGATGTAGGAAAATTGGGATGCTGAGGTAGTGGGAGAATGGCACTCTGGAAGAGTGCACTTTTGGGGGTGCATTCTTTTGGATTGGTGGAAAAATATGTATAAGTTGAAATGAGAGTGGGAGCAAGGAGTAGTTTGCGATAGCCACAACCGTCGCTCTATTTCCGGGAATTGGAGCTGCGCTTCTTTATGTGAAGCGCGAAAAAATACAGAGAGGAAAAAGGGCCTTGTCGGCGGCAAGAACGCACGCTCGAGATAGAGCTTCTTGACCGAGGCCCACGAGTCCACGTGGGAAATATCAACGCAGTTTTATGACCGGGTCAACTTTCTGGGTCGGAGGATTTTCTTCTAGCGAGTGTATATTTTAAGGATTTGGACATTTTCCGCTCTTGGATAATCGTTAGAATTCGGTATCGTTGCGTCGTTATGTATTTACGTCTTTACGAATATCATCACGCATTTCTTGCGTGTCGCGTCACGTGTTCGTCATCCTTGTAATCCGAAGGTTTCCTTTGTGTATTTTTGGTCTTAAGGACACTGCGATGTACTCGGACTCTGTTCGGATTACAACGAGACTGTTCGAAATTTTCCGCTTGTATATTTGTTCTCGATATCGTTAAGACCGCTACGCTTTCGCGTGGGACGGTACGCGAAACGCTTGGTTATATTATTATGGATAGGCTACATTTCCGCCGTGGTAGGCCTAACTCTAAAGAAAAATATTCAGATCCATCGAAAAATGAGAATGCCGCTATCGCGCGTATTAGTCTTAGTGGTTGTTCACGAATTCCATGGGAAATCGCGTAGACCCTGCGTTTGTACGGAGCTCAATGAGATAAAGGGAAAGCGAAAAAAATAAATACATAGTCACACTTGGTCGCGACGTGACACAAGTGAAAGCCACGATTTTCTGCGTTTGGGATTCTCGAAATATATCAATTTTTCCTCGCCAGTAACAATTCGACGCAGGAATCTCTTTCTGTTCTGCCGCAAAAGCAAAATTTCGGAAGTGGCTTCCCGCTTCCTGCAAATGCTGTTTACTTGGCACAAACTTTGACATTTTCGAGGTTAGAAAAAAGGTCGTTGTGTTACAATATTTATTTATATTACGACTGGGTATTCTTAACAGATGTCCAAGCTATAAAGACACCCAATTCCAGACCTGTATGCCGACTACATGTGTCGCTAGCGCCATCCATGTGTCAAACCTGGGAACTTAGTTGCGCACCTAGTATATGTATATATATAAAATTCCTCTTTCTGCGCCTTACAAAGCTGCCGAAATCTTCTAGCACGCATCCTAATTGCGTAACGTTTTTCGTCGTGGCAGTCCATAACACCTTTTTGTATGGAATTCCGGAATACATCGAAACTCCGAAGCTACGATGCTGTCGAATGAAAGTTTCGATGTGGGAAATGAGAGGTCATGTGCATCTATTGACTGCTGAGGCAGTTATAGGGCAAGCCTATTTATGGCCTTATCAGGGAAAACCTTCGTAGGGCCGTATTATGGAAAGCCTTAGAGGGCTTATCAGGACAAGCCTTGGTAGGGAAATATCGGGAAAAGCCTCAGTAGGATTTTGTCAGGGACGACCTCAGTAGGGCCATTTTAGTATTGGCTGATATCGGGCCTAAATTCCTCCAACCCGATCGGAGATGGGTTCAACATGCCCGTACTAGGTGTTACCCGTATCATCACCCCGACCGGGGCCTGAGCAGGCTAAGCCTGAGAAATTTCTACGAAAGTTACTGCAACGACTTTTTAGCAACCTTTGACATTGTTAAGAACAAAATCAAGTCGTTTTTTCCTTTAACACTACACGCACGTGCTTGAGTGAGAGTATACTGTTAAAAACATTAGTTGAACGGGTTTTAAATCGGAGGCCCCAGTAAAAAATATATACATATAGAGGATCTACTTCTATTGTTAGCCAACGCGGTAAAGTCAGATAAAAAAAACCTATGTGGCAACGGGCAGCCCATGACCTTGAACATTGTGAAAACTGTATAATCTCTCTTTAACTACGCATTCTGCAAACATTCAAGGAGTGAAAGATGTTGAAAAAACATTTATTTGTTAAAACTGTAGAAGTAACCCACCCGTTAAATAGGGTTTTCCTACGCTTGAGAGTATGCCAGGGAGAGAATGAACATGTCATAATCGGGTAAAAGTCAACACAGGTATCCCTCTCGGGACCCTGTTTTACATGAAAAATTCACCATATGATTTGTTATTCGTTCGTTAATCATCGCACAGCTCGCAGACTTCCGCGCTTACATACGAGTCGTGAATGTGACGCTGCAAGGGCTCCTTGAGCACTACGTTGATAATGAAATGCGCTGTGGTTAAAAATAGTGGGTGGTGTGGAGTCTTTTGGTGATCGATCGCTGAGGCATACCTCCGATAGAAAGCTGCCCGGCGAGGAATGACGTTCGTCACCGCAATGAATTATATTCGATAAGGGCAGATGAACGTACAGTGCCATTATCGAAGAACTGCCTTAACAACTTCACTTACCTCAACATGAACGCGCCGTCGTCAATAAGGTGTGTGCATGCAGGCCACTAGAACGTTCTATCAAAATAATCCCCACGCTACCGCTAATCACCCGCTATTATTGTTCTCGTTTTCTCCGGATGCGTGTATTTGCCAATTGCTAGCAAAGAGCGAGCAACCATACCAAGCGAGCATGTCGTAAACCCCTGAATACCGAACCCAATCAGCGTCGGGCTTATTGGCTTTTAATGGATTACAAATGACAGTTTGATTGGCTATAGCACAACATCGGTACGTATATTCATAGTCATGTGACTCCCAAGCCTCTGACGCCTCGTGCATTTACTCGGTAAATCGTTGAAGTTTTACTGCTGCCAGCATCCACCCCATGATATTCGCGCTGAATTCCTCTTCTCCTTCGCATATCTATTTATTCCTTCATTCTTTTAAATGTAACCTACTTTGCTAGTTCGCACGTACCAGGTGTAGAAGTATGAAACCGGATGGCTAGCTCCATCCCTATAGATGGAGCCTAGCCATCAGCTTAGGGACCGTAAGACCGCTTCTGCAGCGCCATCGTCTCCCTCTAGCAGCTGACGAAAATTTTCAACACACAACAACCCAAGTTCCCTACGCCGGTATATTTTTCTATAACCTTAAACATGTCGAGTTGTGTGCCTACGAACTACGATTTGCGGACGGCATTGGTTTTCTGTTATCATTTGAAGAAAACTGCTGCAGAATCGCATCGAATGTTTTTCGAAGCTTACGGTGAACATGCTCTTGGTAAAAGACAGTGTTTCGAGTGGTTCATAAAATTCAAAAGTGGTGATTTTGACGTAAGAAACGAAGAGCGTGGGAAACTACCGAAAAAGTTGGCAGACAACGATTTGCAAGCCTTATTATTGGATGAAGATGATACTCAAAGTCAAGAAGAACTCGCTGATCAGTTGAATGTGACGCAGGAAGCTGTCGCCATTTGTTTTTATCATTTTCAAAGAAAATACGTGGAATTTTTACCAAAAAAATACGGTTTCATACTTTTACACCTGGTATGTGCGTTGGTCTAGTAGTTAGCGTGCTGGCCAGCGGATCAGGGGTCGTGGGTTCGAATCCCAGTCGCATCACTTACGTCGTGAAATGTTTTTCTTCGACATTTCTCGGTGAAAGACGACTAGTTCCGTGACTGAGAGGCGAACTTGGGACCGGCTGTATCGGTATAGGTTTTCCGCAGTTTCCTCATGTTCATGTTCAGATATGGCGGGGGGGGGGGGGGTGTGGAATGGGAGGTAGACGGGGGCAGTTGTGGAATGGTGGTTATAGGAGGGGGTGGAATGGGGGCGGCAGAGAGGGGTGTGTGAAATGGGTGGTAGAACGAAGTTGAGGCGGGTTGGGGCACGTAAAATGGGGAAAACCCGGTACGGCTGGAACAGACCAATAAAAACATGTAGTTCGCGCATACGTAGGCCTGGATAAACGGTTTAAAAAAGATTATGGAAAGAAAAATATTATTCCGTTTATCTTAAATTTTTAGCAAATCACTTTTGTCCCTCATAGTACCTTTCTAGAAGTTTCAATTGCTTGCCTTCGCATAAATCTGTTCCTTGGTGCAGCGTGACTTTTCACGGAAGCAATTGTCCAATCATGAACTGCAGTATTAGGATGCTGTTCGAATATACTTTGCGAGTCCACTTTGCGGGAAGAGTGGACAGTGTCAACGAGTTGAATACGTAGTTATTAATCGACTGATCGGGCAAACGATTGTGTAGTATCAAGTTTGTGGTGCGCATATTGACGTACAACTGGGTTGATACTATGCATTTTTCGATGTCTTCCGCTTGTGAGAACTTACGCGTAGAGGAACTTAAATATCCTTTCCTACACTCACAAACCGTTATATTTTTATGTACTAGGATTTGTTAACTATGATCAAATAGTAAAGTTGGATATGGCGAAATGAACATTTTCTTACAGATAATGAATCATTCACTTGAGACTCTGCATTGTCACAAATAAAGATTTGGTAATGGTCAAGAAATAGGTACTTTAACGGAAAATACCCGTTCTTAACTGCCAATACATATACAGTTGGTGTAACCCAATGTTCCATATTAAAATACTATAAATGCTTGTTTCCTATAACTGAGGCGTTTATTCCATGAGATCAGTGGAAAAATTGCCAGAGATGTAAAGATAGTTGAGCGCACAATATTTTATATTCACACAAATCAAGATTCTCGTATAGTTACCAAATGAACATTTGGACAAATTCATTCATTGATTTCGGCAGATGAATGTGCAGTTGAATCAATGTAGCACTATAGTGCTAGTGGACAAGTTTACAAGGAACAACTCTCATAGAAAATGACAGTTCTTCCTTGCTACTTGTGGAGGACAAATCGTTGGATGATTTCTCCTCTACAAGTAGCAAATTCCTTTAAGGACGGGGTAAAGTTAATTCGGCGGAAAAGGGCATGTTTTTAAGATTTTTTTTTTGGCGTAACGAATAGTGTTCGTTTATTGAAAAATGTACATATAATAAAGTAACATTTGAACAACATTCTCCTAAATTTGCATTGCAAAATATTCAAAATTGAGCGAGTGAAAATTAAACCCCGGAGGCGCCTCGAAAAAAAGTTGGTTTGCGGTGTGCACCATAACTCGCAACAGAATCATCTGAAACAAAAAAATCAAAATGCATTTGTTAAAGGAGATAATTCTCGAGGTAATGACGGGAGGTTTTTTTTTCGATTTTTCGTCGCACTTGGGAGCCAAAAACCTGATTTTCGCTAAAAAAAATCGGCTAATTTGTTGTTGAAAATTAGTAATTATTTTTAAAAAAACAAAAAAGCTCTCGACAATACCTGGTGAATTATGTGAAGAAGTACTGTGCAAAATTTCAAAGCGATTGGTCCAGTAGATTTTGAGTTATCGTGCACACGGACTTCAAATATGACAAGTCTCAGAAAAACGGTTTGAAAAACGCAGAAGAGTTTGGTCGCTTAGCGCTCATTGCACATAAGTTTGAGAACACTTCTCGATTGCATAAAAATCTGAGAAAATTCATGCATATTAAAGGTACTCAAAAGATTAATTTTGCATAATGATAATTCCAAAATGTTATTAACAAAATGATGAAAAAAAAAATTAGTCAACAAATTTCCCCGCAACCCAATTTTTTTTCGTGATTCGTACATTTTTCTGAATACGTATGAATTTTTTCAGATTTTTCAATTATCTTTGAATTTTTAGAAATTCAAAATAAAACTCGATAATTTTCTTATACTCACTCAAAGTCGTCGATGCCAGGTCCGTAGAGCAAAAGGCTTCCATCAAGATGATCGAGAGCATCTTTTTGCGTTTGTCTACGCAAAACTCTTTCTTCTTTACTGTCGTGCGCCGCTTCTTCCTCTGCTCTACTAATTCGCAAATCGTCAACTTGTCGGGCCCATTCGTGAGAACTTGGCCCTGTACTGATTTGCATCTCTTCCATAAAGGCCAACAAAGCGAAAGAACCTTCATTGTAAGTACATGCAGCTACATCAGCTGCAATTTCCACAATTGTAGAGGTGCCACTGACTGACTTTGGAGAGATTTTTCAAATAAGTTGACTGAGACTCTCATTATTATTTTGCGTGAAACCTCCAAGACATCGCTGCAAAAGTGCGTCGTTGCTCAAGTCACTATAAATGGGCTCAATGGCTTCCAGAACGTCAGTGGGAAGGGCTGTGTAGCTGTGTTTGAATGATTCTAGAGCATCTGCAGCTGCAGCTTGCTGCCATTCGCACCAGGAGTCTTCGCCGCTTGGGCATTTCTGGTGCTGTGGGTTCTCGTCGGTTGAACTGGAGTGATGATAAGTTGCCCATATGGCATTTTTCATCTTCTCAACTGAATCATAATTACGTCGAATAGCTAGTCCATAGTAAACAGTCAATTTATCAATCATATTAGCAGTGAGCTTTGCTTTGCCAGAAAGGCTTTTTCTTTTTACGATCTTTCCGGCCTTGGTTTTTGTGTCAACTACGCTTGTTTTTACTAGTCCACGCAGATGTGTTCCCATTCTCTTTTGGACATGCCCTATGCATTCTTTTTTGTTTATCACAAAATCTTCACCATAAGGTGAAGATTTCACCATATGGTTCACCATAACCATTGACAACGCCGCTGTACGTTGTTGAGTCACCGTCTCCGATGTAGTTACGCTCTTTCACCCCAAGATTTTCCACCGATCGTTCGAGCATTTCTATAATTGCTGATAGCTCCATGTTTCCAGAGGGTCCCTCATGGTTGGCTTTGCAATCACCGCTATCCACATGCTCTTCGTACCACGCTTCGTATTCGGCAGAATCCAATTTGTTTTTCCAAGTCTTATAACCGTGGCAGTAACTGCTTTTTACAAAAATGTCAAGTACCTTTCCAGTACAATATCTAATTAGAGAAGCAACGCCAAATAACGAAGAGGATCCTCTTTTTTTCCAAGTGCCGTCGCCTGATACAGTCAATTCTGACGTTTCTTCTACATTATTTGCTTCAGACATTGCTTTTTTCTCTTCTTGTGCAGCCGATGCGAAGAACTTCTTGGCCACATTTTGTATCGCTTCACAATGTTTTTTCATATATAAATTATAGGCTGGTTTCGATAAGAAAGCACTCGCCAAATCCATTAGTCCGCAGAACTTATTGCATCCGGCTAAACCTAAGCCTAACACTCGCATTACGAAAGCAAATCGATAATTGACATCGTATACACCACTGTCTATTCTTTCACTTGATGGAATGTAGTGAGGCTGTTTACACTTTTCACATGTAACCTTGATCTTGAAACCAAGCCCTTCTTTTTTGCATGTTTGGAATGTAACTTTTCCATCACACTTCACACATTTGACTACAGTAGCAATAGTCGAAAAAACAAGAACGAAATCTATCATTCGATAATGTTTTTGGATGTCTTCTACCACCCCAGCGGGATTATTTTTAATGTTTCTCGATGACGCGCTATTAGCTAACGGTTCGTCGTTTTTACGCTTTTGAGGAGGCACTTTTTTTTCGGTCGGCACAATTGCCCAATACCGTTCTCACGATCTTGTCTGCTTATTTTTCGAGGCATTTTTCGAGGTACGACCACGAACGAAAACGGACTCAAACTGTTAGTGTGACTTGCTACTGCTCAGCACGGCATACACCGGTCAAGTGATGTACAGACTAATGTGTATACTAATTTACACCATGCCTCGAATATACATAACGGGACCGGAACAGGCCCGTTTATCAAGAAATTTATTCGGGGTCGAAAAATACAATAGCGCGCCGCGCAGCTGCCGCCCAGGTATAAAACCCGGCATGGAGCAATAGACGCTCAAATACTCATAACTTCGTCAATTTTACTCCGATCGACTTGAAATTTTAACACAATATCCTTGATATATGATGCATTCATTAAAAAAAAAAAAATTTAATGAAAAAAAATTTTTTAATATTTTACCCCGCCCTTAATCAGACGACAACAAAGATGCCATCATCAATATCTCGCTGAGCAAGGAACAACTCACATAGAAAATAGGCGGTCGACCCGTCCCACGGTCAAGTTCTTTGCCCTCCTCTAATGCATAATTTAATATTCTCTCTCTCGCTCTCTCGCTCTCTCTCTCTCTATATATACTTTCGAAAGTTTTCTAAAGAGTTGGCAGATCCCACAAAACAAGGAAATCGTTAATTAATGCCGATTTCCTTGTTTTGTTCCTTGTTTTGTGTCTTTTGAAAGTATATATTAAAGTTATATATATAACTGTCGAAAGCATATATATATATATATACTTTCGAAAGTTTCCTAAAGAGTTGGCAGATCCCACAAAACAAGGAAATCCTTAATTGATGCCATCGGCGCAGAGAATAAATTTAAGTTTTCACGGTCACAAACTGATATTCGTGGACATGCGGTCAAGCCAGTCTCCACTGCACCTCGATCGTATCTACGTCGCGTCCGCGCACGAACGAGCTTGTGCGACATAGGGCCATGGTAGCGTATAAAGTGAACGGTCTTACCAAATATACGATACTTATCTCAAGTAAGATTAGTTAACTATTAGCAAATCATTGTTTCAGATGAGTCGACGATTTTTAAAAGTTATTTGCTATTAAGCGGGCTATATACAATTCAACTGAAGATTTTTAATTATTACCAAATATTCATTTTGTAATAAGTGTACGACTGTTAACTTAAAGAACTACTGGGCCAACATCTTAAATACAGATTCATCAATAGTTAATAAATCTTTATGTGCGCGAAATAGAGAAGTTGTCGTGTCAACTGTCTGACTCTTAGCTCAAATGTGGCTCAGATAGTCGTTTTGAATGAAGGTCAGTTAGCTGTTGTGACATGTTCATTTGCATTGAATACAGGATAGACTCAATGAATATTTGGATACAAGTGTCAATTAAATGTATTGCTTTACTATAAATAAACTATTTTCTCAGTGTATGTAGTAAATTCCATAATACGGACACAAGGAAATATGATTCCAAAAGGTGTTGCGTGTGATCTTTTGTCTTTTATTTCTTTCATACATTCTTGTTTTATTCGATAAGCTCAGCGGAACGACACATCATTTTTTGCACGCATGTAAGCACCGTCGACCGCGAAGTGCTTTTGGCGTTTAAATACTTTCTTTTGCTGAATTTCATCGCAACTATTGCCAACAGAAGAGCGAACCACTTTCGGGACCTGTGGAAGTAATAGCAGGACACAACGGAATGAAGAACTTCAAGGGCGCTGCTGGTGTTAGCACAATGTGGAAACAATTTCAACACCCTTAACAATCATGGCGACGACTTTGACGGCACTTCGTAATCTTCCCCCCACGCTCAGTTTTCATAATCTGACGCTATAATTTTGTTTAACCTGCCGCTCATTAACCTGCTCGTCGCGTAGTAATCCCATAAGGTGAAAGGTGAAAGACGTAAAATAATAAGAAGAAGGGTGTAAGAAATCTGTAAAAACCGTCTGATAGTGAGTTGAGTAGTATATATCTCGGTTATCTATTGTAGATAAGGTGCAAAATGCTCGCTGTCAAGTAACACCATAGCGCTTCTTTGCTTGCATACCTGTATCTGTAAGAGACATTTGGCAAACGAAAGTGTGTTAGTTAAGCGTGTAGATGGGTTGATTATTCGTCTTATATATTAACACCTGGCCATTAATGTATTTCTGTCCCCCTCAACTATATGAGCGATGTTAGGATTTCCTTTTGTGTAGCCCAGACATTTTCGAAGGCATTTTCGAAGCACTGAAAGTCATCTATAAAACCGAGAAACTGGTCATGCAGATTGGTTCTGATTTAAAAAAAATTACGACGCTAAATGGATGCGTTTGACTTCTTGATTTTGAAAGCTCTATTTTGTGCCTGATCTATTCCAGTATCCTTTTGGCACATGCTGACCAGACTAATACTAACTGAACCTTTTTTCATAAATACGGTGAAAGGATGTTATTCGTGTTTTTTCGATCTTAGCACAATTTCTTTGCGTTTATTTATATTTATTTACGGTTTATTTACATTTTTAATCAATCAGAAACTTGTTATCATATTTCGAATAAAATGTGATTACAGCTACGCAATGTACCTCTATTTTAGATGTTTCTCTGTATGAATCAACATTTTTGAGAAATCCGTAACTAGAATTTAATAGCCTACTTTTAAAGATGGTTTAGTCAAGGTCGACGGGCTACCATAAACTGCCAAGTTTGTGGGTTTCCTTACCGCGTGTAAGCGAAATTTTATACAAGTAAAACAGGAGCCTCCGTCTCCTGCCACATCTAAATATCTTTCCTCAAGTGTGATTTTATGTATTTTGAGAAATCTGAATATCCAATTACATATGCCATCATATTTTAACTGCACCAAAACACATGAAAAATAGTTACCTCGTTGAATAGTAATAAACGTTTTACAATATTCGATTTTAAGGATGTTGAGTCCCAAGTCGCAAACGATAATAAAATTCTGAAAATTTGGTACGTTTTTGTATGAAGTATTTCAGAGGTCGTGTAAAAATTCCACGACAATTAGGAAGCTCGTTATTGAACAATTAACATTCACAAATTAAATGTAGTCTTATGGAAACTGATGTAACTTTGCAATAAGTTTTTTTCTTGATCTCTCAATTTTGTAATATCTCCAATATATTGAAAGAAACGGAAACAAAACCAAGTTTATTGATACATTTTTTTTTAAATTTCTTTTAAAAATTGTTCTTAACAAAATGTTAATTTTTTAATAACGAGCTTCCTAATCGTCGTGAAATTTTAACACGACCTCTTAAATACTTCATACAAAAACATACGAAATTTTCCGCATTTTCTTATCATTTTTTATTTCGACCCCTAAGGAGGTTGAAGTAATGATGATAGAATTCGGAAAATTTGGTATGTTTTCACACGAAGTATTCAGGAAGTCGTGTAAAAATTTCATGACGATTACGAAGCTATTTATTGAACAATTAACATTAACATGTGTCATAGGGACTCAACATCCTTAAGTTTAAATATGGTGAATGAATGTGCTCACATATACGGAAAATAAAAGAAAAAGGGGGTATGGGTAAGAATGAGAATGTGAAAGAGAAAAGCAAAAAGACTTACTCTACTGAAGGATCAAAGGCAAAGCTTGAGCATCGCACTAGTTTTTGGCTCACCTGCCCTTTGCGTTGTAAACCATATATCTAGCGTACTTTCCGACGCTGCAGCATCCCTGTCATCGTGTTATCATAATCGAATCGATCTATTATTTATTATAATTCGAAAAACGTGTAGCGAATATTAGTAGATGTAAACCGCGCACTACTGGAAGAGGCGCTTTTCGGATTAATTCTCCGGGTTTATGGTCTCGATTTCAGCCCTCATTCACATCTCAAATAGTTTTGTCTTCTTATTTACTCCTAAAGATTATGCATTCAGCGCGGACAACGGAGATGTTATTGAAACAAAAAATGTCAAACTGACACGATTTTGAAAATGACGCAAAAAAGGTAATGTTTTATAAACTTGCGGTCGAGAAGTGTTCTAAATAGTTATTATTCAGGAATACAGGCATCATGGAAAAACATGCTATCTCAAATTGTGATAGAAGAACGGGCTATCCCAAATTGGGATAGATGAACGTGCTATCTCAAATTGTGATAGAAAATCGTGCTATCTCAAATTGTGATAGAAGAACGTGCTATCTCAAAGTATGAGAGAAGAACGTGCTATCTCAAATTGTAATAGAAAAACGTGCTGCCTCATATTGTGATAGAAGAACGTGCTATCTCATATTATGAGAGAAGAACGTGGTATCTCCAATTGTGATAGAAGAACGTGCTATCTCGATCAGCCAACATATTTTCATTGATACAGCACTGGTATTTGGGGCACCTCAGTATACAGAGCACTTTTTCTGTTAGGTTATTTAATGTTTTGATATGATTTAGCTCGATAATAGAACAAAATTAAGATATGTTTGAATAAACAACTTTTTTAAATCATCAATATATTTATTTATATGAAATTTTTAGAACCTACAGTTTCGGAATTTCGTAAAAAAATATATGAAATTTTCAATTTGCACGAAAGGTATCGAATTCGTTATGCCCAATGAACAATTTTTCGGAGTGTCAAAATAGTGACCGAAACCCTTATTGGAGCAAAAAATGTTTTCGGTGCAGAAAGACCCACCAAATCGCGTTTTGGCGTTAAAAAAGTGTTCGGAGCAGAAAGATTTACCGAAACACGTTTTAGAGTAAAAAGAGTTTTTGGAGAAGAAATACTCACCAAAACGCATTTGGAGTAGAAAAGTTTTTGGAGCAGAAAGACACTCTCGCAACTCTCTATTTTTCGTACACAACGCTGTGTCCGATTCAATACCTTTGAAGGTGTAAACAATCCGCGATCGGCAGGATAGACACATTTTTTACTCCAAAAAGGGTTTTTGTCATTCTTTTGAAACTCCGAAAATTGTTCATTGTGCATAACGAATTTGATACCTTTCGTGCAAATTGAAGATGTCTTCACATATATTTTTACAAAATTCCATATAAATAAATATATTATGTAAAAAAAATGTTTATTCAAACATCTTAATTTTTTTCTATTATCGAGCTAAATCATATTAGAAATTTGAATAATCTAACAGAAGAAGTGCTCTGTATGCTGTGGTGCCCCAAATACCAGTGCTGTATCAATGAAAATATGTTGACTGACCGAGATAGCACGTTCTTCTATCACAATTTGAGATAGCGCGTTTTTCCATACTGCCGTCGATTTAAGACCTATATACCATAAACGCAGTTCTTTTAGACATTGTTTCGAACACAGAACGCGAAATAGTGTCTGGTTCTTGGATTCAAGCCGTGCCCGTTGTGTATTTAGTGAATTTATCCTTCCATTGATTTCGTAAAGTTTTTCTTCGTTCAACCTACCGGGCTCTTTCTTAGTTTCAATCGATTGGAACCATGTCAACAACACCGGCTTCCGACAGCTTAGTCTTGTCGAAGTGTGCGCCCGCGTGTTGTCTCTAGATGCAATAAGTGTCGCGTTACTTAACGATAAAACAAATTATCGATCATCACGAAACTCTTCGAACCTCGTGCCGCTGCTTTAGTCCGTGTGGAGCTCAGTCTCTGAACTCGACGATTACTTGGAAGCAGAAGATCTGAAAAAGCTCGTCTCAAGGGAGAACAAAGGAAAGATAAAGAAAAAGTTCTGGTGTGAGATCGAATTGGGAGAAACAAAAATGACGTGTTTAAGTATGTAGAAAGTAGATGGTGTTGTTTACAGCTTGAAATTGTCCTAACAGCTTCAATAACAGCGAAATGATTGTACTTCTTTGCACCCGATTCCTGTCTTTGCTTTCCTGTTTCGTCCTGGTACGTTGTTCGTACGTCTTTCTAGCCTCCAATTCCATGCCGGGTGACCATTCAACGATCCTTTGAACCGTTTTTCGTGTACTCCAATATCATGTCTGCACGGGTTTCTGACATACACGCGCCGATCATGTCCAGTCGTTTTGTCACGCATGCCATAGTATATTTACAATTTCTCACGGTATGATGCTCCTCTCTTTTATATATTAAATGGCATAGCGAATCAACATTAACCGCTTCATGCGAACAGTAACATGATATTGAATTTTGTCAACTAATAATTGAAATCTCGTTAATTCACTCGGTGAAAGGAACTCTTTGCGATGATGGTTCTGACATCCCGTATAATAGAAGTCTCTAGTCCGATTATTGAGATTCAATTATTTATTTTTGACATTCCATTTCACACGATTTTTATGATGCTTCGTTAAAGTCAATTCGATGTTGAAATTATGACAAGTCCAAAACAAAATGCGACATATTCAGTGATCAGACGTTGATACCTCAGTAGCGAATCGGTTGGACTTTTAGTGTCAATCTCGCAATCTACCCGTTGTTTTTATTAAATTAAATACAGCCGAGAATATTTGGAAGTAATTCCGCGCCTGTTTCTTTTGTTCCTCATCGCATTAAGGTGATGTGAAAAAGATGTAAATGCGAAAGGGGTAGCAATAGTGGCACTGACATCAGAGCGGGAGTGTCAGGCAGAGAATACCTCATTACTTCACTCCAAGATGAGGCAACGGAGACTGACGGTCGGTCGGTAGAAAAACCTGCAATCGATCACTTTGCAATGTACGTAAATTCTACAGAAAAGAATAACCTGTATTCGTCGTTTCTACAGGCTCCAAAAATATTTTTTTCTGATGAATATATTCACATCTAACAATAGGTAGATCAAAGATTTGGAGTGGGGGTAAAACGTATGTACAAGTTTCACATAACGTCAATTGAGCCATTGTTGCATAGGTGTTAATTGAACATTTTATCCGTAAAGCAAACGAAATATTTTCATTTAATGTGGGGGATCGGTTATTTTCTGGTTGCAAAAACGGGCTCGAATAGACCGCATACACGGGGGCATGAATTCACTGGATTTAATGATCAGATTGATTGCTAAAAATGAACAATCCACTGATTACATTTTTTACGGGCCACATTTTTCATTCAGATTTACGAAGTAGTGTGACATGAATGAGTTCGTGTTCAACCCGTCGACGGCATCCTGCACACCACCTCACGAAAGTAGACACAAAGTATGTACCACCTAACCACGGTCGCTCTTTCGGGCACATAGACCAATACGGCCACTATTGATTCCCAATTCCTGATAATTCGTGGTTGATTCAGAGATTACTTTATAGTCTACTTTAAAAAATCGATCTAGTGACAAACGCAAGCTGATAGGACAGATATTATAAGCCTCACTAAAGTGAACTTCAGAACTGTCCAGTCAAAGGCGGCCACTTCTTGTTGTTTGTTCATCGCCAACGGTTCATTAGACCACTTGAACGAAAGACCGACATAGACTTCCATCGCGTTAAGGGGTGAAATGCAATCAGAATTTTCAAAAAATCGACTTTTTAAAACATTTTCTTGAAGTGTGATGTTTTGAAAATATTCCCTGAAAATTTCGCGTCAACCGATGAAGAGTTTGCGGGATATCCAACGTCTAGTGAAGGGACGTCGGGTCCCCATGGCAGGTAACGGACAGCAGCTGCAAGCAACCGGTTTCCACACCTATTATTAACGATAATACCCGGGAAGGCAGAATGCTTCGAAGACAACAACAAATTGATACTTTGGAAGCTTCCACATCGGCCGAAGCCCTATTGTATGAGCCAGGAATTGATAGTTCGATGTAAGTAATTTTTAAATTAGTATTTCTATACATAAATCAAGTATAAAATTGGAAATCTCTTTCAGAAATGTTCAAAAATGTATTACTCAAAAACTATGAATTTTAGCAAAATTTTATAAAGAATACTTTCGTTTTAAAATTGGCCAAAATATTTTTTTTTTAATAATTCACCCCAAAAAACTTCAATTTTTTGAAAAATTGTTTTAACAATTGGCTATAAACAATTGAATGCTCGACTTTTCGGCAAAAAATGTGATATTGGGATTCGGCGGATCAAAATAAATAAAATGGTTTGGGTAAAAAATTTTGAGCTCGATGGATAAAGATCCATCGAGCTCAAAATGTTACGAACATATTGTACCGTATCCACACCGAAAAACTTTAAACGCGTTTTTCTCGAACCTACGTTTTTCAAGTCGGTAACCACTATAATTGAAAAACCACTCGATGGATTTTGATGAAATTTCGTGTGCTTATTGATAGCATTAAAAACTAGTACTTTATCGGAGGATTTGCATTTTTGTTGACATTTTTTTTTTATAACAATAAACGAGCGATTTTTTGGTCGGAAATCGAAAGTTATCTGTGGGAAGCCGCCATTTTGTTAGTTTTGGTAAAAAAGCTCCGATTAAGGACGAGATTTATTATTAAACTGATGATTTTTTTTGGTGTTTTTTATTTCAGATGATTCAGTAAAATTTTATGATGGTCACCGCGAAGCGCTACATTCCGAAGGGAGTCCGACAGTGATACCGATATTTTTATAAATAATCAATATTTTTCTTTGAAAATTTGCAAAAGTCAAGTTGATAGATAACATAAAAAGTCTGTGTAACCACGTTTCTAAAGCAAACTTAATTACTATGTGAAAGATTATTGGAAATACTCGTTTTTTCACGCCTCTGACTGCATCTCACTCCTTAATTCACAATTAAACATGCTTAAATTTTCACGTAGTTAACGCTCGCATACTGTTCCACATCTATATAAATCTGCATACTCCTACACGTATGTGGATCTGTGTTGCCAGAAGGAACGTCGGTTGCGTACTAGAAAGCGGCGCCAAAACGTACTGAAAGTGGAATTTACGTACTGAATTTTGCGGGAAATTCTAATTGAAGCGAATGCATTCGAAATCTACCTGGGTTCACATTTCATTAGGCCTCTAATAACTTTACAAGAATGACAGGAATAAACTTATTATTTAGCTAATAGACTTATTAATTTACTTATAATTTTTTAAGATACATAAATTCTTTGATATTACATATAACGCAGATATTTTTTTTGAATCTTTTAAAATGAACGCTCGTTAAAACTATATCATAGATAATACTTTTTTTTTTAAAGTAAGTGTTCATCTATAGTAAAAGTTGTATTATAAGTGACTCTTAAACTTTATGAATACTATATCGATATTTCACTTCGATTTTATATATATATATATATATATAAATATATATATATATATATTGGGTTGATAAAAAAGTTTTGTCGCAATAATTTCAATATAATTTATTTATTTATATATCTTATACAAAACATTTCTAATCATCAATATATTCGCCACCGGTTTCTATGACACTCGACCATCTAGTTGGCAACTCATTTGTTCCCTTTGCTCAAAACTGCGGCGACTGGGACTCACAGAAACTTGAAACATCCCTTCTGAGATCCGTCGACGTTTTTGAAAGTTTTGTTCCTCAAATATGCCTTCAAATTTCTGAACAAATGGTAGTCAGATGCCGCGATGTCGGGAGAGTATGGTGGATGAGGCACGGTATTCCAGTGAAGCTCAGTGATTGTTTTGCCGGTTTCATTTGCGACATGGGATCTCGCGTTATCGTGGAGAAGGTGCACAGTCACGCGTCTTGGCCGTTTTCTCTTATAGCTTTTGCCAATTCCTGGAGATTCTCGATGTATCGTGTAGAGGAGATCTTCTTGCCCACAGGGAGAAAATTGTGAAACAGCATTCCCTTTGCGTCCCAGAAACCGCACAACAAAATCTTTTGTGAGTAACGATCAGGCTTCGGTTGATGTGGCGGTTTTTCTCCGATAGGAAGCCAGTAGGCCAGACGCGTTCTGTTATCATACAAGACCCAGCTTTCATCTCCCGTCACAAGATCTTCTAAAAATTCCTTGCGATGATGGCGAACCAGGAGAGACTGGCAGATGGTCACGCGGCAATTCTTATTGGCGTCGATCCATCGAGCTAGAACCTTCCTGTATCCCAAGTTGTGTAAGTGATTTACTATTGACGGTTGGGCGCAGCCAAGTTCTCTTGCTAGCTCGTGCGTACTTGCTTCCGGTTTTTCTTTGATGCAGCGGAGTAATGCGTCTTCATCGGTGGTCGACGGTCGTCCGGAACGTTCCTTATCTTCAAGGCTTGTGTCTCCAGATTTAAAACGATTGAACCAACGCTGGACTGTTCGATGAGAAACTACGTTCTCGCTGAATGCATTCTGAATATTTTTAGCAGTTGTGCTTGCGTTCGTGCCGCGCCGCCGCTCGTAAAATATGATCGCTCGAAGTTGCTCCTGCGAGATCGAAGCCATTTCTGTCCACTAAAACGCGCGCTCGTCCTCTTATACCCTGTCATGCGGAAGAGTAGAAAATATTCTAGAATATTCTCGACATAGCTCGATGTCATATTGCGTCAATACGTAAATAAACATTTTTAAAATTTTTGCGACAACACTTTTTTATCAACCTAATATATATGGGTCATTCCATGTCAAATCGACAAATTTTTTACCTGACCCCCTTTGATTTCGCTGAAAATTTTCTATCTTTTTCTACCCCCCGAAAGTTATTTTTCAGAATTTTTTCAAATTTTTTTTCCCGACTCAAAAAAAGTTATGAATTTTTGAAAAAAACCGCTCTTTTATTGTTAAATTGCCAGAACTTTTTCAAAAATTGACCGTTTGGGAACTTTTTTTGTTCAAAATGTTTGTTTTTAAATGTAGTTTTCGAAAAAAAATATGAAAAAATTTTCAGAATCCCAGATATATGAAATATTTTAGTTTTTTTTGAAAAAACCGTAATTTTCTCAAAGTCCGACCGTTTTTTTTTTTTTTTTGCTCTAAAAATACTTCAACTAATTCTGCAATGATCCCCGTTAATCAAAAGATGTGACGACAATCGCTTCTAATTTTTTTTCTTGATAATAAAAAAATTTTTGTTGAATTTTTGCTGATTTTATATAACTTTGTTATGAAATTTTTTTTATTTCCTCGTGAAACCTCAAAAGTTTAAAAATAAAATTTTATTGGAGAATTTCAAGTGATTATCGTCCAAGAAATTGTTATTTTTTAAAAAAAAATAATTTTTTTCTCTCATTGACGTTATTTTTTTACTCTTATGGACGTTTTTTTTTGGTACTGAAATATGACAACTTCAAAAATACAATGGGTTTAAAAGTTACCTCCAGTTGATACAATGTGATAATTTAAGAGCTATCGATTGTCGGTAAAAAAGATATCATCTACATTTCATTTAAATAATATGGAGGTTATGTTTTCAGAATAATTACATTGTCGTTGTGTTCATCGTGTCACGTAGACTTACTATTGCTAAATAAAGTACCTATTATTTATCATAAAGTGCTGTTAATTTATATTTTGTTAACGAGTGATTACAATGCCGAAGTTTTTTGATCGACGTTGCAATCCATTTAATTAAGAAAAATTAGAAGATCGGTTCACAAATGCAAAAACAATACCAGCGACACAAAAAATCCATAAAATTTCACCATTGGAAGATTGTATGGTGCAAGTTAAGATGTTTTCTTCTTCAGAAAAATATTTAAATCACAGTACGATGAAGAAAAGAAGGGAATCATCCAGTAAAAAGAGATAATAAAAATAGGTGTAATGTTGAATTTTAGAATCAAGTATTATGTTAAATAAAAGATAATATAATTTGAACACATACAAAAAAATGTTTTTAATTTATTTAAAGATGTTAAGAGACGGTGAATTTATTTAAGAGTATGGAAAGTCCTTTTTTTTTACTTTTTTGAAAAAATAACAATTTCTTGGACGATAATCACTTGAAATTCTCCAATAAAATTTTATTTTTCAACTTTTGAGGTTTCACGAGGAAATAAAAAAAATTTCATAACAAGGTTATATAAAATCAGCAAAAATTCAACAAAAATTTTTTTATAATCAAGAAAAAAAATTAGAAGCGATTGTCGTCACATCTTTTGATTAACGGGGATCATTGCAGAATTAGTTGAAGTATTTTTAGAGCAAAAAAAAAAAAAAAAAACGGTCGGACTTTGAGAAAATTACGGTTTTTTCAAAAAAACTAAAATATTTCATATATCTGGGATTCTGAAAATTTTTTCATATTTTTTTTCGAAAACTACATTTAAAAACAAAAATTTTGAAAAAAAAAAGTTCACAAACGGTCAATTTTTGAAAAAGTTCTGGCAATTTAAAAATAAAAGAGCGGTTTTTTTCAAAAATTCATAACTTTTTTTGAGTCGGGAAAAAAAATTTGAAAAAATTCTGAAAAATAACTTTCGGGGGGTAGAAAAAGATAGAAAATTTTCAGCGAAATCAAAGGGGGTGAGGTAAAAAATTTGTCGTTTTGACATGGAATGACCCATATGCTCTTTGTTATAATAACTATACTTTTTAAATTAAGTGTTCTCTATCTTCATTAAAATTATATTGCATGTTTTCGAAGTTTTCGAAAAACGAGAACTAGTGAGATTTAACATATTTTTAATTCCTTTTTGTTACTCGTTGAAAGCCGTATACTCTAGCTTTCGCTCTAAAAGTTTTAAACTTGGCTGCCAACTGTAGCAGTTTTAGTTTTTAATAAATTTAATTGCGAAAAAACGCGTTCTGCGCCTGCCGACGAGTGCGGTAGACAGAGAACTCCTTTCGCCAACTTCGCGAGATTCGGAAACATAAGATCTTTCAACTCGTTTTTCATTTTCCAAATCCTGGTCCAAAAATTCTCGATCGAATTGCTCTTTATATAATTTTAGTTCCTCTAAATCAGCCAGTAGGCGCCATTCACCATTGAGTTTTTCTATATCGTCGACAAGTTGCGGAAACTATTTGAAAGCATCTGCCGCAATGCTTGCGACGCTTCCCGACAGAGCGATGGCAGGGTACATTGGCTGACAAACAATAGAACTGGATCATCGAAATTAAACCGCGTCTTAATTTGCTCCGAGAGAGTAACGTAAAACCTGAGAGCATGCGTCCGAAAATTGTGAATTTCACGCGCATTGATATTTTCGTTAGATAATACAAAATCAGTTTTGACCCCAAAATGAACGTTTTCGAGTTTAATGAAAATTTTTGGATCACTTGGCGCGATTTTTTACAATGGAACGCTTTCGATATGACTGATGTGGATAAAGTTTCGGGGAATGGTCCGATATAAACCTCAAACTCGACTCAGTAAGAGATATTCCTTGGGCTTCTTGGCTTCAAATTCAATATTGAATTTGTTTGCGAGATCCAAAGTATACGACATGAAGGTGAAGTATACTTTAAATATCGGAGATTTCAGCTGACCCAGAATAGTCTGCATTGAGGATAGGTTATCCTCAAAACATTCGTTGGTGAAGAAAAGAATCAGCGCTTTCCAGTTTTCAATCACGCGATCTACTGCAGCCTTCGGGACGTGTATTCATTATTACAAATGAAGGAATGCCAGGGAACATGGAAAAGGTAAAATTGAAATGTTGGGATTATGGAGAATTCGTAAAAAATAGGCATTGAGAAGTATATTCTCCACAGTATACGGTGTTAAATAAAAGGACAATAGTTAATGAATTCGATAATGATTTGGAATGGTCTATTGACCTCTTGTGTCGTTCGCATAGCTGAATTATTATTCTTATTACCAAAATAAAAATTGCCATACCCATAAATTTACAGTTGTCCTTTTTTTATCAGACATTTTATTCGGTAATAAATGTTCATTCAAAATTCAGTGGAATTTATCAATTAAAAAAAATATTTCAAGCAACAAAGAGGGCATAGGAAAGATCATAGTTGTCAGATTTAGTAGCATTTACGATCGTAACGCATGATCAAATATGTTCTTAATATTATACACTAGGGGGAAAAATTATGGGATGAAAAAAAATTCCAAACTTTTAGCTATTTTTCAAATGGCCGTATCCTTGTTAAAAATGATCGTACCGGAGTCGTAAAAAAAAGCAATTTGAAGCTTAAAGTCTCTAGTTTTCAGATTTTAAGACGAAACATTTTTCAAAGTAATGTGCATCGCGCGATCCTAATGAATACCGTGAAAAAAAAAATTCGCCATTTTTTGGGATCTTTTTTTGGTCTACGTACTTGGAAAAAAAATTCCGACTTAACCACCATATCGATCGGATAGCTTGCTCAATCAGCTTCAATTTGCTTGTTTTGAAGACCTTGATCCGACCACTTTCCGCTGAGATATCGGACTTTGAATGGAAAAGGATCATTTTTTCTTTGATCATCGATATCTCAGCAACCAATGATCGCACAGAAAATTATAGGTGGGTTTTGGGATGAATAAATTCTCTACACGGAGTGGCCATTGTTTGTTCGAAAACTTTTTTTTCCATTCTTTACATGAACTTGCAAAAGCAAGAAAAAGGGCTTTTCGTGTTTTTTTGAAAAATCAAACGCTAAATAAAACATATCGAGAAAACTACTAATGTTAAGTGTGGCTTTTACAGTTCAATATATCAACAACCCTACAGAGAAACCCTACACAGAGTTTCAATTTAATCCAGCCAGCCGTTGATTGGTTTTATTCCATCGAATTTTTAAAAAATTTAAAGGAACACGTTTTTTGCTCTTAAAAGGTCATAATCTTTAACAAAATGAAAAAAAAATTCTCTGCTTTTTTCACATTTTTATTGCAAACAGCGTTTAAATTTATGAAAAAAATCGAATTTTCAACAAAAAAAAATTGTTTTCTGTAAAGGGAGAAGTTTTGAAAAAAACTGTTTTATTAAGCGTTTTGTTAAGAATTTACGAAAAGTATAGAAAAACAATCTCGGAAAAGCGTGTGAATCAAGATCAAAATTCAGTCGGAGGTATCAACTTTAAAAAAAAGTGTATTTGAAAAGTGATCAGCACAATCACGGAATGTAGCAATGGAATCACGTTAGATATGATTAGACGTTGTTTTCTTAAATTTTCTGAAGGCATTAAAAAAAAAAAAAATCATTTTTCAATTTTTTTATTTATTTTTTTTCACGAATTTAAACGCTGTTTGCAATGAAAATGTGAAAAGAGCTGAGATTTTTTTTGTTTTCATTGTGTTAAAGATCATGAGCTTTAAGAGCAGAAAACGCGATGCGTTAATTTTTTCAAAAATTCAATCGAATAAAACAAAACAACGGCTGGCTGGATTAAATTGAAACTCTGTAGGGTTTGTGTAGGTATATTGAACTATAAAAGGCATACTTAACGTTAGTGGTTTTCTCGATATTTTTTATTTAGCGTTTGATTTTTCAAAAAACCACGAAAAGCCCTTTTTCTTGCTTTTGCAAGTTCATGTAAAGAATGGAAAAAAAAATGTTTTCGAACAAACAATGGCCACTCCGTGTAGAGAATTTATTCATCCCAAAACCCACCTATAATTTTCTGTGCGATCATTGGTTGCTGAGATATCGATGATCAAAGAAAAAATGATCCCTTTCCATTCAAAGTCCGATATCTCAGCGGAAAGTGGTCGGATCAAGGTCTTCAAAACAAGCAAATTGAAGCTGAATGAGCAAGCTATCCGATCGATATGGTGGTTAAGTCGGACATTTTTTTCCAGGTCCGTAGAGCCAAAAAAAATCGATTTTTTTCACGTTATTCATTAGGATTGCACGATCCACATTACTTTGAAAACAAATTCGTCTTAAGATCTCAAAGCTAGAGACTTTAAGCTTCGAATTGCTTTTTCTACAACTCCGATACGATCTTTTTAACAAAGATACGGCCAATTGAAAAATCGCTAAAAATTTGCAATTTTTTTGGAACCCTCAATTTTTTCTATTAGTGTATATACATAAATAATATTTATCCGAGATCCGGGGCGGTTAATTCTGCGGTCAGTTTGTTCCACCATAGCTCAAGATCGCATACATAACTCGAGTCTCCAAAATTTGAGTAAAACCTTAAAAACTTACTTGCAGAGAAAGCCATCTTGTTTGGCTTGGATCCGAAGTCTTATGTGGTTTCACTTCCATGAAAACTTGAAACTCTCGTAGTCTCGCCGACCTATTGCTGCTGTGAGAAAAGTAGTTATAAATGCTTCGGATCAAGTCTTCCAAATTCCGAGGTAATTGATGAACCGCTGTCGATGTAGACAAGTAGAACGAATGACACACGCAACCGAGAACGAATAAGTTGGGTATGACCTGCTTGAATCGAGCCTGCACCCCGCTGAAATTCTCCATCATTATCGAAGCATTGTTCGCCGCCAATCCGATCATATTAATGAGAGGAATCTTGAGATGAAAAATCAAAGAATCATAAAATGTATTTTTGCACTCCTCTTCTTCCTCGCCGTAAAACCTCGTTACGATCGGTAGCGATTTTTCTGAGCTTACGTCCGTCGTTTCATCAATTATGATTGAAAATATGCCGTTTCTCAACTTTTCCGAAATTTCTTCCATTTGCTGGGCGGCGATACAATCTTTCGTTAGGCTCGTAGCTTTTGTTCGGGCACACTTCATCGCTTTTGCCGCCTTCGAATCCGTACAAACTGAAGAGATGAATTTTGGCAGGTGTTCCATCAGGAGAAATGGTAAGTTGTGTTCATGAAGAAACATCATCATCTTAAGCTGGGCGGATTTGACGATCTTCTTTTGCTCCTGCTGTTGTTCATTTCCCAACAAATCTTGTATTTCGACGGTTTTTTCAGCGGACTTGATTCTCGATTGATGGTAACTTGTGACCTCGTGACTATGTAAATGCGATTTACCTCCACTGATATTTTTAAGACACGCTTTACAGAATGCCTGATATGGCTTCATTTGGAGCCAGGGAAATTTTGATCTCCAGTTCTCGTTGAATTTTGGCTTGTATGTCTTTCGCTTTTTCTTGCCCTTGTTGTCCCCTCTGCCTTCTTTCTTACCCGTCGAATCGAAGCTGTCAACTGAAGAGTCGTGTGTTTGTTCACTTGTTACCCAGGATGATGATTCCGCTATTCCCACTATGTCAGAGGGCGTAATATTCGGTGTCCTTTGGAAACAAAGTAGAAGCGTTAGGAAGGGAATTGTTATTTTGTATTATATCAATATCAAACAATGCAAAATAAGCATTTGTCTGCCTACCACGTGTCCGAGAATGATCTCTTTATTAATACATCGCTCTATAAATATATAAAAAAATATTTTAATACTCAGGTCATTTTATTTAGATCCCTAACTAAGTGAATTTGTGTGGAAAGTTGATCGAAAACCATTTGAAGAGTTACAATTCGTCGAATAAGAATTTATTGAATTGCTATTGGTCGAAAATAATTTATCAAATAATTCGTTGAATGAAAAACCCAACTAACCCATTTCTCAAATGAAAATTTAGTGGATTGTGTTGGGTTGTTTTGGGTTGCGTTTGTTCGGGTTGTGTGAGGTTGGATTCGTTTAGGGTTACATACCTCGCCTCAATAACCCGTTTTTTATCAGGGATAACAGCTTTCATTTTTCTCTTTGATTTCGCACCAGGATATCTGAATCAATCACTTGCATGTTTACGAATTTTATATTTCGATTTGATTCACGTACTCTGAGTTTTCTTTACCGTTTATCGTTTGTTTCCCCATTGAGAGAATCGATGCTCGAGATTGAAGATTCACAGGCTGGTTCTCGTATAGACAAATTAGTGCCTGCGTCAGTGTTAGCCCTTGAAGTGGCCAATGGCACACTCATTTTATCTTTTTTTTAAATTAAAAATCTGCAAAAAGGAAGTAGTACAATCAATAATAAGTATAGAGTAATTTTGTTACTAAATTGTAGACTTCTCTCGCCAGTCCGCCACACATGGCGTAATGAAGAAAATGTAGTTAGAGAACGAATGAGAAATAATACATTGTGAATAAAATCTAAGTGTAATTAAACAGGGATAAAGTACTAATAGCGTTTCCCATTGGGGGACTGAGTGTGCATCAGGTCGTTTTTCATGCAACCACAAGTGTCCTCGCATTTATGTTGGCGTGGATGTGGGAATGTGGAAATGCCGAAAGGATACAATTTTAAAGTTCTAATAACTGCTTGAAGATATTTATAAATGAATGAAAAATCATTTATTAAATTGTAAAAATGAATTTTCATCTTGAGTGTTGCACATAACGGACGTAAATAGCACATACAAAAAAAACATAACCTCGGACCTACTTGTCTCATGCCTGTTGAGCACTCACGGGTTACGGGTTCACTTTTACAACTAGAGAATCTAGAGAATCGTATACTATTCAGCTATAAGTTATACATCTTATACATACCTTTCCATTGCGATCTGAGATGCAGTTTTATTTATTTTATTTGCACGAGAAAATGTAAAGACGATGTTTCTTGATGCTCAACTTTGGAGAACATTCAGTTCGCAGATCCCAAATTTCACTTATATGGCATGCTTGTCTTAAGCTGACATTTCGCGAGCACTAGAAAACGAGGGTTGACCAATCGTAATGCCGGGACAAGTAAAAAGAGTTTCCTGGCATCGCAATTGGCTCCACGTTCGAGGTGGCGACGGCAACAAGTGATAAGTACAAGGAGGAGAAAGTGTTCATATGTATACTGTATAGTCGGCTAGACGGGACAATACATGCCAAAGCTATCTGTTATATATTTTTTGTACCTCATAAATAAAACTTTTCAAAAATGAAAAGACCATAAACGTAAAATCTTACTAGATTCGCGGAAGGCGTACTGACGTACTGAATCGAATCAAAAAGTACTGAATTCAATACAATTGTACTCAACTGGCAACACTGATGTGGATGCTCGAAGCATAGTGCCTCTAACTCGCTTGGCGTTTAGACGAGGGTGCGACGAGCTATCCGAGTGGGAGATGGAATGGAAATGACATCGGAAGATTTCCATTTGCGAGGGGACGAATACCCCGTTGTATCACACTATGTATATGTGGCCAGTATGGTAGAAAAGGTCCCAATTCCTGTAGAATACTCCAACTACTAAACGGTTGCGTTGAGGTAGCGCGTATTGGAACAGTATGGAGGTCTACAACATTTCACTAAACGATTTCCTTCTACAATATTCTGAATCAGTGTTATTCTGCTTCTACAGCGGTACACGAGCTGTACATGCTCATGTTACTAATCGTGACAGTATCTACATGCTTTATTACATGTTCATTTGTGATACCAGCTTTTCTCGCAATAGACTCAAATTTCAATAGTTTGACAGCAAGGTTAGGGATACATCTAAATGAATAATGCATCCATAATTTCATTTGGAATTAGTGACGTTTTGCAAAAACCATCCCGACTAGAAAGGTTGTCCCTGCAGCGGGATCACTAATCACGCAGGTTTTAAGATACGGTCCGGAATACCGTAGAAGTGCCCGCCTGATCTGTGCCGGATACCCATCCGATCAGTAAATTCGGAGAACGGTTTAATGAAGAAAAATTGATCAGGCCTCTATCAGGTAATATAGCGATGGGGATGTTCCCTATCGCCATGTCAAAGTACCCTACTTAACCCTGAACAATTTGCCCTACGCAGGCTGAAATATGGCATTTACAGATCCGGTGGATATCCGGCGTAGAACTGGCATTTACTTCGAAGTGCGTGCCTGATCTGTGCTACATGTCTACCGGATCGGTAGTTCCCAGATACCGAGCCTTAACGCGATTTGCTTTCTCCCATCCGGCGCAGATCGTAGGCATACCTTTCGAAGTGCATGCCGGATCTGCGCCGGATGTTTACCCGATCAACCAACCCCTGAACACAAATATGCGTGTACACCTAACCTTATTTAGGGCCTTCAAAGTAAACAACTGAGTTGGTGCGTGCATAATTTCGGCAAGATTGTAACAAAAAACAAAGAGGAAATAAAGAACGAAAAAGAGTTCTGTAAAAAATACTCAAGACGCCTTCGTGTACGAAAATGGCGTGCCGTCGGCGAGGAAAAAAGAAAACAGCTAAAAGAAGCGTTAGTACGGCCGCGAGAAGGTATCCTGAACAGGCCGAAGTATAACAGCCTGTTTGTCGCCATAATATGGCGTCCATATATGGACGCCGTGTTACGGCACGCCTGATCTGTGCCGGATGTCGACGAGATCAGTGGGACCGCAGTTGCAAATCAAGATTTTGAGGGTAGATTTCTCATTGACGTCTGTGATACATACCACGGGAATTCGAATAATCTTCCGGATCGAATAACACTCTGTCGGCAGGTAACAAACATGGACCATTGTTTATATACAAACAGGTTTAGTGGAAGATACTACAAGCTCAGTGTAGACATTCGTTACTACCGTACGACACGGTTCCTTCGATCTGGTGGACATATGGCACAGATGAGGCGTACCTTAGTACGGCATTCCGTACCGCGGCTTGATCTATGCCGCGTTGTGGCTGTCATATTACTATAATGGTCTTAGCGGTATATGCACGCGGAAATTTCTATCAATTTCAAAGTGATTTGCGATGTGATCGAAATGTACACCGCCGAGTTATTTTCACAGCCTAGATAGGCAAAAAAGTTCTGCGACAACAGAAATAATTATTATTTGCATTGCAACGATGCAAACTTCAACGTAACGAACGAAATTGTGGATACTTTTTAGAATTATTGATTTTCTTTAGAATAGCATTAGAATGATAAAAATGTGCAAAGAAAAAAATAAAGTTTACACAAATGTTAGAATGGCTAAATAGATAGCGCGCTCTGATCTAGAATTAAAAGACGTAGGTTCAAATACCGAGGGTAGGTAAAAACTTTAACGAGGTAGGATACGTTTTAATTTTATTATTATATAGGCAGAAATATAGATAAAGCATATGGAAACAAAAAATACTACAAGATTTTTTAATTTAATTTTTTTTAATTGTTTTATTTTACATTTCAAGCATGGATACGCCAGTCGGATCAGGGCCTGAAAATGTATATTGCTCAGATCCGTAACTGGCATCCACATGATGGCCGAATCCAAAAATAAAAAAGTTTCATGGCCGGTAAAGTCCGGACCCGGCAGGCCGTACAGTGCCATGATACGCAATACGGCGTGTCGGATCTGGACCTAGTCTGCCTCATAGCAAAATTTCTAGTCGGGTATTTTACAATAATATCGCTCTATAGTACTCTACAGTATTACATTGCGTTGTCATACTTACCCGATCTTGTCCAGAACGACCCTTCGGTTAACTGCAGAGACCCCTATATATGTTCTCGTTGAACCTCCCACCTCTCAACAAATACACATACTCACAGATGTACCCACCCCCTGACCCTTGACATTGCTGCTCGATACTGGACCATTGAATTTGGTAACTCAATACTGCACTATAGGTGGGAGTGTATACTCTACCAGTGAGCATACTTTATAGGCCTAAACTGTCTGTCCGGACTTCACTATCAACTCTCGCTCTAGCTGTCGAATTATCTCACTCCGCTACCTCATATTTCATCCACTTTGAGTCTTATTTAGCGTGCCACCCGCGCATATATTCCTTACCTCGTATCTAGTTATTTCGAGCATGGACCGAAATCGACCAATTTTTTTAATACGATATACCATCCGCCTTCAACGTTTGATTTCATGTCGTCATTTATGGTGTCACAGTAGATTGACCCAGGTAGAATACTGGATTTAAGGAAAGCTTATCACAAACGATAAGTTGCACTCATTCTTACCTTTTAAATTTGGTGAGTAAACTTTCCGACACTAAGGGCCGTATTCATAGTCCTTCCTTGAGGAACAAGGCTTCCTTGTTCCTCATTTTGCATTTCATAGACCTTCCTTGACAAAACAAGGAGCCTTATTGGCCTCCTTATTTCAAGGCAGGTCTCGAGCTTCCTTGAGAAAACCTTCGGCGCTGTGATTGGCTGTTTCGTTTCATATGACCAACGCTTGCGCTTGCGCTTGGCGTCTATGCAGTTTTTACCTGTATCGCAGACCAGTCTACAGGTTAACCTCAAAAACAGTTAAAAGTGGAGCACGTAAAAAGTTTCGGAACGTATCGCAGTGAACGAAGTTAAAAAAAAAAGCTGAGCTAATAACAGCCTTTCGCGCTCTGTATAATGAACTTTCTTTCCTTCATCCATAATTGTACTCGTCGCAACTCAATTTCTAATTTTGAACTTTGAGGTTATACACTCGAGGCTATACAATCGAGAGCCAAGCGGTTTGAGTTAGTTTCAAATATAGCCGAGTGGCGCTTCTATCAGCGGTTTTACCACCATAAGCAATCACATATCCCTAAATATGTCTTCCTTCTGGAAGTGAGAGTCGAGCTGCGACTATGAAACGAGGACGCCTTTGAGATTCAAGGCAGCCTTCATCAAGGCGTCCTTTATCCTTGAGATAAGGAGAGACTATGAATACGGCCATAAGTCGCATAAAAACTGCGTTCGTCCATTTCGATAGCTGCTATTATGAAAGGCTTTATTTGTATTTAGTATCTAAATGGCATTCGCGGTTTGATTGAAATTCTAATCGGTTCCGTCGTTTAAACCCGCATTTTTCGATTTTGCGCTTCTATTTTCTCTTTCATCTGCCCGTTTTTGGAGTTCCTCGTAATTACAGAAGTGTGTAACCTCTAATGCGTGTTGCATCGAACGAAACAAGTAATGCATCACCTGGGCCAAACTCCGGAGAATACGCTGGGTGAGCGTGGACTTCCCCTTCCAGTTTGATCACTGATTTACTCACCACTATACAACGTGGACCCGATGGTTGTCGCGCAGTATAGAATTACTTTTCGGCGAGTTAATGCTACTAGCGGCCTTTTTTCAATTAAATTATCATTCAAATGCTCCGGCTGCGGTGAGTGATGCGCGACAGTGACCGTTTTCTTGGTTTGTTCAAGTGCACTTGGCTCATCAAGGGCTACCCCCGCCATACCCAAGCTAACACACAGCATGTCATTGTTACCGTGGATATTAATGGTTAGCCAGGATCAACAGATGATTTTCTGCGTTTAGGAGTATCGAAATAAATACATATTTCATCCCCGGTTACAATACGCCACGACATTTTTTCTCTATGCCTCGTAAGCAAAGACATAGTGACGTTTAGTCTATTCGCAATGGCGTTCTCACTCAGTTTGTATTACAATACTCATACTGTTGACTTGTCAACATTGAGCTGTGCAGCAAAGTCTTCGGATATTTGAAATGCGTTTTCATCAGCAAACTTCGCAATTCGATATCCTAAAATTTTTCGACCGACCTGGTCGTTGTTCGTCATAAGGGTGACAATCGCCAGATTTAAGGGGGAAAATACATGTAGCGCCATAAAGAAATATATTTTTTTACGTAAAATGTTGATTAAACATGTCAAGAATACGGCGGTTAAGTTTTCAACCGAAATTCTTTGGCAGTTCGAAGTTATTGTTTGTGAGCGTGACTTACCTCACCGCTTGGCAGGAGTGTCCCGCAAATATAGGACTGTTCGGAGCCCTATCTTTATAACTTTTATTGTTTAAGATTCTTGTATCGTTACTTTGGGTAGCGCAGATGTTTTGAAACCCGTTTTTGCTTTTACTTACAGTGATTTTATGGTTGTGCCCTGTATATTAGTGTGAGGCACAGAGTATTGGGCCAGCGTACGAATCCGTTTTTTTTTCGATATGCGGTGTGTACACAACGATTTTGAGGTTTGAAAATAAGTCTATCTCGAGTAGTGAAGAAACGTAGAAGATAAATCCATGGGAATTAATTTACATCAAAAGACAGAAGCTGAAGAACAGAATAATGTAAGTAGTAAGTAGTAAGTGCAAGTGGAAGAAAACTTTCTAGTTGTCATAGTGCAGATGTTTCGTGGAATCTATTACACGTATATAGAGTTATTGACATACATTCAGGTTGTTTTATCGGTGATGGTTATGACGTGAATTGACAAATCGTATTCGCTTTTGTAGTCTTAGCTGCAAAGGCTTGTCTGCAAGTTCGTATAACACTATTATCAAATATATTCACGAAGTCTCAAAATCAACATTGGAATACAACTGTGAATAAGCTACGCAAATGGAAAGATAGTAAATAAAAAGCACGAGAGAGCGATTCTATATTTCAAAGTTTTCGGTGACGGTTCATGGTGAGGCTTTGAATCTCTATACAGAGTTACTACGCTTATGTGCTACTACAGCTGTAAAGTTACCGATTTAATCGTTAAAAGTAGTTATTGTCGACCTTGAACATAGATCTGAAAAAACATAAAGAGTACTTCCGAATATCGCCAGTGGCCTCTCTTGCTCTTGGTCTTGCAAAAGCAAGTGTGCGCAAAAAATCATAAAGGCCCCGTGGGGAAAATTGCGGTCGTTTCAATCACAGAGATGTTCTTACAATCGTAGGAAAAATATCCCGACTAGAAATGTTGCTACGGGGCAGACTAGGGCTGGATCCGGCATACTGTATTTGGTATCACGCATGGTACAAGCCACCGGATGAGGGCTTTACCGGGCGTGAAACGCTTTTTTGCATCCGGCCATCTGCATGAATCCGGCCATTTTGCATGAAAAGGTATACTGATCAGTATACATTTTCAGGCCCTCATATGATTGCCGTTTCTATGCGTGAAAAAAAATGCTGGTAGTATTTTTTGTTTCCGTATGCTTTATTTATGATCCTGCCTATATGATAATTGGAATAAAACATATCCTGTCCCGTCAAAGTGTTTTACCTACTCTCGGGATTGAACCTACGTCTTCTAATTCTAGAGCTCAGCACGCTACCTATTAAGTGAGTGGATGGATATCTCGAACGAAAAAGCTGTCTGACCCCCCCCTCCAGTTTTGATACAATTTTGCAAGTCGTAGAGTGGATCAAAATATTCGGTAGGTATTTTTTTTTGTTTTGGCAGAGCCTCAAGGAGTGAAACGCAGCCTTGAAAATGCCTGATTTTTTAATTTTTTGGCTACAACTTGTGAACCAAACAAAATTCGAAAATAAATTTACCTTTTAACTTGTCCATAATAATGATAAAAGCAAACACTTTCCCACAGATAACATTATTTTAATAAGTGTAATACGTTTAATAAAATATGTATTTTGAACATTTACCGAACAAACAATAAATTGAGTTGAACATTAAAAATCAACTTCCCATGCGTGATCTCAACTGCACGACGTTGAGAGGCGTTTCCGTATGTTGAATGAATAATATCCTTAACATATGCAATGAATGAAAACCAGAATATGCAATTTTAAAATAATCGTTAATGATTGTTCTGATGTTGTCTGACCCAATTAGATCTCACCTAATCACTCTTCGAGAGTATTCTATCTAATTGATCGAGCGGGTTTGTTTATGTATCATAAATATACAATTGTGATTCAGCTGTTTGGTGAGGTACGAAAGAAGCTGCATACTTCAAGTTTTACCGACATATGCGTAAATATTAGCGGTAAAGGGTTGTTTACAACCCTTCCCTGTGAGGTATCCATGGTGCAAAAAACACTGCTCGTCTACTTTATGACGCTCTATACATGTACGAAGTGATATTCCAATCTAATTAAAAGCTTCCTTGATACGCAAATAAAAAACATATTGTTTCAATAAACAATGAGTCATTTGTCCTACTCATCGTTATCATCTTAAATGTATATAGTACTCGAATAATGCAATATTTTTTCCATTTGAACATTATCTCGCCCAGCTTACGAGTTATAACCAAAAATGACAAAACCAATTATATTCGAGGATGCGTTCCCCTCTTGAAAATGGAGTTTCACCAACACAAAAAGAAACACGCGTTGAATATTCCGATCCACTCTACGACCGGCGGGTAAAGTTCAAAATAGAGAACGGTTCCTCATAAGCACGTGTGTTTGAGTTTGTGGTAACCTATTACGCATTATCTCTACGCGTCTTCGGAGTAGCTGGCTTCTATGCATGATTTATCGGTCTGTTGAATCGGCATGCCTGTACACTTCACACGGTGAATTCGAAGACAGAATACGCGTTCATTTGGGTGAAATTCGAAGATTTACCGCATTTGATCTTCATTAAGATCGAATTTCACTGCTATGTTATCACGACATTTATACTGAAACTAATGATACAATTTGATGATGTGTTTGCTCAATTCATAAGGGATGTATTTATTGGACCCCATAATTATTCACGTATATTCTCAATTCCTTTCGCGCTGCGACAGTGCAAATGTGTTTAAAAAGCAGGGCCTGAGAGTCTAAGTACCACGTGCATTACTTGACAGCTATTATCTTTGTATGCTACACTTTAATGCAATAACGACTAAGCTGTAACGTTGGTTACATTAATAACTTTCTGTTAAAATATGATACATTTACTCTCGAAATACAACAGATACCAAATATTTTTTATTATGTGCAAAAAATATTTCAAAAGCTTTAGAACACAATTACTAAATATAGACGTTTGTATTCAATAAATGTAGGTGTCTGATTATTCGGAATGCTGGAGCAAAAAATAGAAGCATGTTTTCAACTGTTACCAGTGAACGGAAAAAGGAATTACAAAAAAGAAATAAACAGTAGTACAGTGGCCAAAGGAATGACTGCATGCAGACATCTAAAAAGCTTATAAACGGTTTTCACTGACGTTAAGAAATCAAATTTCAAGAATGTTCGTTGATACTCTGACGCTCTATTTTGCTCCCTTCCTTACTCCCCCATTCTCTCTTCCTCCCTGTAAATTAGTATTTAATATGGAATTGTATTCACTTCTTAGCTGGAATATGTTGAAACCATGGGTTCCTGAAACTCTCGGTTTTATTTGATTTTTCTGATCTTGGCAGCAGCTTTCCCCTTACGGGTTTTCTCCAAACCTTCGTATTTATTACTTTCGGGCGTTTATTCGTCCTATTCGTCCTAGCCTTCTATATCGTGGTAAAAGGAAGATAATCATACGCTGAAAACAATTCTCCTCGCGTAACTCTCAACTAGCAGACTTGTCGCGAAAACCTGGCTTGCAACCCAATATTTATAATTATATTCTTGTTTTCAGCGAACGCCATCTCGTTACAATCTGTGTTGTAGTCGTTAGTTCCTCTTAAACCCCAATCTTTGGAAAATATAATTTTACTAAATTGATCGGAATGTTTTATTGAAATGAGAATCCGTTTCATTTTTGGTTAAAGAATACACGGAAATAACGAAAATATATCATGCGTACTGTTATGTGCTCGTTTTTCTTAGAGATCTTTCTAAAAATGAATTTTTCGTTCAGGAATGGACTCGAGACTCGTTAGATCTTTCTATTAGCAAACGCCTACAGACGTCTACTGATCTGAGTCCAGCAGTTTGACAATTTATCCCCTCACCCTCAAGGTAGCAACAGAAATGAATGGAAAATGAAATAAAAGGGTGAAAAGGTGAAAGGGTGAAAAACCGGCAACACTACAAAGACAGGGAAAAAGGGATGAAAATTGAGTCGTCCAGAATCTGTGTGTAGCGAAACATAGTGCAGAAAACGAGAGTGCACGTATTGCTAAAGCCAATCAACGACCAGATTGCTTGGCCGTCGTTTTGCTACGTTCTGTTATTGTACCTTAGCTTCGATTTGAGTTTTTTGTTGCCATTCTCGATATTTCTCAATCTATTCGTTCATACATATCGATCGACGTGCTTTGTCGAAGGATTGAGATAAAAAAACAGAAGACTTCGTTTTCGCCATTCTAATTTGTTTCGTCTGTTTTTTATGTTTTGCTCTTTTCTTCCAATCAATATTGCATACTTCATACCATTTTCTTATTCGTATAGCTACCATATACGTCGGTATTTTTGCAAAAGTTTACGTCCATATCACCCGAATCGTTTCTGATAAGGAACATCCCTCAGATGTCGTCCTTCGATTTTGTTGAAACTTAAGTTAACGGTACAAATGCTCGGACGGTTAAGGGCGTCCCTAGATTATAGGATTTCTTGCTCATCTGAGGACCGTTTTTTTTAATTTAGTAAATGACTGGCGTCGCTGACTGTACGTGAACTGACGTCAAGCTCATAAGTTCTAGTTAATGCATGCGTTCTAGTAACGCATGCATTAACTGTTGGAAAGTTGACTATGTCAATTTTTATGCATTTAAATGTTGAATAGTAGCATATGTACCGATTTTCGGACAGCTTTTAGCGTTATGTTCCTGTGTTCGTACACTATCGCGTCCCTATAATCGACCATTATGAGGTCGTAATTTTCGGACATCCAGAAAGTAATCATAGATATAGGGTTTAAATTGAACGGGTACTGGAGATCTCTTCTCTTCATCTGTATACGGACAATAAGTAATACGGAATATATTTGTGCAATAAAATAGACTTTGAATAAATGTACGTAGGTAAACATTGAACATACAATTGGCTTCATCGGTGTGACCTGGACCTAACGACGAGTTAAAAATAGAGCAATATTTGCATTATTGCAACTCGATAACAAAAATACTATTTCGAGCACCAGAATATTTTATTCTTTTTGTGTTCTTTGAGTAATAGTTTTGGCAAAGTTTCAAAATTTTATTTGTGTCATTGCATCATAATGTTATTTTCATTATTTTTTGGTGGCTTGACCACGTTAAGTAATAATTTGATATATTAGTTAGGAAAGTAATTCTCCGGGTGCATTTCGAATATATAGGTAAGAAAAAAGAATGCATCAATGCCGTATAACCTCGCGGCACAGCGGTCACAGAACCTCAAACTTTCTTTGCATCACGACTAGTTACCTTGTATTACTCGTAAATAATGTATCTATTATATAATCTAAATGTAGGAAAGATGTACACCGCTTGATTTTCTCTTTTTTTCACAAAAATTGCGAACTAAGTAAGTAATAAGTACTTGAATAAGTCGTTTATCGCGAGGTAGGCAGCGAAACGAAACTGATAACGCTTGGTGTCTGATGTTTCGGTCTCTGTGGGTACGTGGCCAGTGATCGGACATGAGATTCGACCGTGGCACATGCGTGTGATGGACGGCCCAATTAATAAGACGCCTCAATTATTATATAAAACCTAATTAAAACCGTATAGTGACGACGGAGTCGAAACGTTTGTTCAATTCGCTTTCGATTGGTTATAAGTTCAGTCTACAAATCCATAATCAATAAACCGCTATTACTATCACAAATTGCCGCAACTCTTTAGCCCTTCGATTAAGAAAAGTGCATTCATGACATGACTGACTCGAATTCCTTAAGGCCTTAGACCACAGTAACGGGTATAAAATCATGTGCGAATTTAACAATTTTTTTTCGTATGAAAAAGTGATTCACTCATAACATTGATTACATATCTATTTAGTATGAATATCAAGCTGTTAGAATTTGTTTTTTCGATGTACAAAATGGCCGACTACTAATACTTTCTTTTGTTATCTTCTTTTTAGGCGCGCCGCGGCGTGACATTTATGTAGCATCCACAATTTTTTAACCAGAACAAAAAACAAAAATTCTCGTCAATCTACATTAGAATACCTAGACAAGTACGTACGGAATTAAACAAATATTGTTTTATTCAAAAGTTGTAGGTATTTCAACTTAAAAAATGAATTTTCAGGGAAAAATTCCGTTATGACGGCTCATAAACTGCTCATAATATGAAAAGTTTTCGATTAATCAGAAATTCCGTCCGTACTTCTCTGCGAAATGCAATTAGGAACATAACTTTCAAATTTGAAGTAAATCGAGTGAAAAGGGTTGAAGTTATTTGTGACGCCAATTGGAAAAAAGCTGCTTCGAGAAGTTTTGAATAATCTGCCATTTTTCACATCGAAAAAAATATACACATATTTTTTCTAACAGCTCGATATTCATACTAAATAGATGTGTAATTAATTTTATTAGTGAATCACTTTTTCATACGAAAAAAAATTGTTAACTTAGCACATGATTTTATACCCGTTACTGTGGCTTGAGGTCTTAATATGACTCGTCAATTGTATTATTGAAATTTGTCATTAGCATACAATTTGTCAGTAATTAATTAATGATTGGAGGCTGTATGGGATACAAGTATTGCTTTTCGTTACCTTCCATTACCTGTATATTATATTACTAATATGGTGAAATATTCGAACTACTGTCCGAACAATGGGACCTGTCCGAGCATTGATATCGTTACCTTATATATGTTATGGAGCATTGAAAACTAAGAGACACGTATTTTTTTTATCCACGGAAAAAAGGTTTTAAGGAGTGAAGAAACCAACCCTCGAAGAAAGGCATGTCAAGGGGTAATATTGCCGTTTCACCTATAAGCAGTCGACCGATCGGTATGAAACTAGAACAAAAATTCTTCTACTCCGAAGGGATGAAAAATCCTATAGAGAGGCATACCAAAGAAATAGCAATTAAGGGGTAAATCACCCTTATATTTTCCCTTTTTCATCCCACACGTCGGAGGGTTGCATGGAAATCAACAAAATGGGGATCATCTTAAGGGTGGGATCAAATTAAAGTTAACGTATTTTTGCGCTTGCGCCGGACAGCAAACTTAAGGAGCGACCCACCCCTTACATGAAATTAATAACTGCGGTCGTATCTTCTGTATTATAAATGTCCCTGTTTATTGAAAATATTCAAAGAAAACTATCATTTAATGTTTCATCGTGTTTCAAATTTATTACACTTCTCTTAAGGCGGTCCTCTAGTTTCTCGGGACGAAAAAATCGATTTTTTTTTCTTCATAAATCACATCTACAACATGTGTAGAAAATGTGTGTCAAAAGTTTTTTTCGATATTCGAAGTGATTCACAAGTTACGGCCGGTGCAAATGGCGCAGAGCTGAGTTTCTCGGAGAGGCTGAGCAATTCATTCACAATAAACCGCCTCTTTCTGAAGCAGTTCAAAAGGTTATAAATCCAATTTATGAGGATTTATCCAAAGAAGAATTGTTAAGCAGATGCCTGGGAGCGGAAACTCAAAATAATAACGAGTCGCTCAATTCGTTAATCTGGACTTTTGCTCCGAAGCACCTCCATTCTGAGCCAAAAGTGGTTGAAATCGCCACGTTTCTCGCTGTCATAATCTTCAACCGAGGATTCAAATCTATCCTGAAGACCTTGGAAACCATGGGAGTGAAAATCGGCCCACAAGCTAAAGGATATGTTCAACAGCGTGATAGCTCTCGGATCGACCGTTCAGAAAGGCGCACGAGTGATGTAAAACAGGCCCGAATCTCGAAAAGGGAACACGGAGCAGCTCTGGGTGACTTCCAAGAAGAAGAGGAAGGCCTATTGTATGGTCCAGGCATAGCAGATTGACGGTGAGATGAAATTTTTAGTATAAATCACATGCGCGAACTTTCAAACGCGTTTTTCTCGAAACACCATTTTTCGAAACGGTGACCACGATATTTCAGAAACTACTGCACCGATCTTGTTCAAATTTATACAGCATCTTTAAAATGTTATAAGCCAGCGATTGAACTAGGATTATCATGATTGCTTTGATAGTTCTCTTTGTACGAGCGAAAAACTTAAGAAAAAATGAGTAAAAAATAGAATGTAATTTTCAAAAGTGCATAAAAAAGTCAATTTTTGTAATTTAGAATTCACTCTAGTTCAATCGCTAGTCTTAAATATGAAGATTAAAATGCCGTTTGGTTTTTTGATTTCAGATAAGCAGAACAGCCGCAATCTTGGTCACCGTCAAGCACCTCTTTTACTTGATGTCTTCCTGTCGGCCACTATAACTTTTATTCTTTTATATATTTTGACTTCAAAAAAATTGTAAAGCTTATTTAAATGTTAATAAAGATTATGCAAAAACAATGAGATTGATTATTTCGATGCTTTGCCCGTAAAAAATTATTGAAAAAGCCGTAAAAAAACAGCCGAGAAACTAGAGGACCCCGTTAACGAGTAAGGCCACTGTAACGGCCCAAAAAAAAAGGTTTTTTCACTAATTTTTTGCTCCCGAAATTGAAGGTATTTGAAAAAAAACTTTTAATGGTGTTATCGGGCATACATTAAACTTTATTATAAAATTTTTTTACAGTAAAAAAAAAACAAAATGGCGTTTCCACAGCTATCTTCCCGGGACATGTTTTGCTTCCAGGGCTCCGCGGCACGCAGCACCACTGGTGCACTTTTGAATCTAGAACAAAAAAAAAAAAACCATTAATCTAGAGGGCTATAGCTAGAGAATGTCGATCGGATTTTAAAAAGTATCAATTTTTGTGGATTTGGCGTGCGTTTGAAAAAAAAATTGATTTTTGACGAAAAAAACGGCAAGTTTTTTGTTAATAAAAAATCAATAAATAAAGTTCTTGAAAATTCCGATCGACATTCTCAAGATAATGTAAATGTTCACATCTGGTTAAAATTTCAAGTAAAAAAAATGAAAATTGTTCGAGTTATGCTGCGTGCCATTTTGAAAAACCATGTTTCGAGAAAAACGCGTTTAAAGTTTTGCGAAGTTTTTTATTGGAAAAAATTAAAAAAAGAAGTTAAAAAAATTTTTTACCGTTAGTCTGCAATCCCAGCACCATACATTTGTCCTTCGATAGCCAAATTTTCGTCTTCTTCGTCTTTCCTGGTTGATTTTTGGAGCGCGCGCGCACTTTTGGCCGCGTCGCTCAGAGATGTCTCCGCGTGCGTGATGCGTTTGGCGGCGGCTTCGATGCAGAAATTATATAACTGTACACCAATTTCCACCTCCAACATCTTGAATATTTGCAAGACGTTGGTAAGGCCGCCATTGAATATGCAAACAGCGATATCCGTCACAATATCTAGTACAGTTTTTCCGCTTGAGGATGATTTGGGGGCCAAACTCCAAACGGTAGCGTTGAAACTTTCGTTATTGTCATGAGTATAGGCCCCCAAGCAACGCTCCAGCAACTCGTCCCGGCTCAATTCCATGTAGATGGGTTTGATGGCTTGATAACCCTCCTCACTCATTGGCTGATTGTGATGATACGCATCCAAGGCATTTTCTGCTTTCGCTTTCTTCCAACTGCACCAATTCTCCGAACATTTTTCGTGTTGAGGCTTTTCATCCGTTGACATTTTGTGAAAAAGGGTTGCCCAGATCTCATTTTTCATATTTTTGATGGAATCGGAATTTCGACGGATTGCTAAGCCGTAATAAATGCTTAGTTCGTCAATCAATTTGGCAGTGAGTTTTCCTCTTCCCCCGAGACCTTTTGTTCCTTTTTTTAAGTTTCTCAATCGAGTGCCCATTCTTTTTTGCACGTGATCTATGCACTCTTTTTTTTTAACATCAACATTTTAATAAGGCTTCGAATCCACGATGCCTTTGAAAGTTTTGGAATCGCCATCTCCGATATAATTGCAGTCGTTTCGGAGCAAGTTTTGACACGCTTGGCGGCGACCTTCATTTCCTAAGGACAACAAATTTTTTTTCGCACAGGACCTTTTTTTTCTTATTCTAGAGGGTTTAAACTATTTTTTAAGCCAATAAAAAAAAATCGATTTTTCAAAAAATTTACATTGGCCTTACCCCTTAAGGATAGAACGACCCCCTCAAAATTCCGTTTCACCCGCGGTTTCGACAAATTTTCAACACGTTTCGTTGACACTGCTATAATTCCATCGGTAATACGAAAGTTGTGTTTGCATATACATGTATCGTTGAATTGAACTTCAGTAAATAAAAACGTTAAGTAAAAAAAATGTTACGTAAAATTTTGTTTTTGCTCGCCTCAACGTTTTGATTCTTGAGAATATTGTTCGTAAATTTGATTTCGGTATGCGAAAAGTGTGGTGGGCGATTTTATTCCCTCCAAATTTTGCCTCAATATTTTCGGACCGGTTGTCTGCTTCGGAACGTACGGTTTTATTAATCAATTTTTTTTTACCAAGCCAAAAAGTTTGGAAATCCAAATTGAAACTTGGCGCAAACCTTTCTTTCAATATTAAAAAAAAGCCCTAAAGAGATTTTGGCGACCCGCAATAGTTTTCGAGATATTGAATTTGGAAGTATTTTTTTGAGAGTGGTTCCGACACCCCCTCCCCCCTAGGATTGAGCTGACATTTTGCACAATCCGTCCTTTTAATATTTTAAGACAGCCCCTACCCGAGTAGAAAACGTAACTCATCACCGCCTAGCCACAAGCTAGTAAATTTATGTTTCGAATCGTCATTAGCTAGCCGTTTTAGCTATTGAGTACCCAGACTTGTAACGCTTTGGTCCTCTAGTGACTGAATACAAAAAATTATATGCTGACTAGATAGAAAGAAATATCTCATGGCTGCATGATATTTCCGACCTAGCCATAACTTACTTTTCTTCAGCTAGTGACTGGGAATAAAAAATGAGGTGACGCCTAGATACAAAAATTGAATTTTTGTGTTAACGTTGTTTACATCACTGCACAGTGTTTCGCTGAGCGTCGTGATGTACTAATTACAAATAGGGCATGTTTGATGTAAATAAATTAAAAATATTAATTTTGAATTATGTTAATAACGCTTACGTGTGAGGTGGTTTCGATCCCGGGACTCTGGATTGGGGGATGGCGACGTTGTCCACTGAGCCAATCCTACTTTCTTAATTATGATATTTCGCATCGGGTAGATACTCGTATGTGGCAATGCACAAAGTTGGGTTATTAAGAAGTAGGTGTAGTGACAATGTATGCAAGTAACATTATCGAATGAACATAATAATTTTTTTCTTATTGACAGCGATATGCGTGTGGAGTTACGTAACCTCAAATTAAATTTGTAGACTTATTTTGGCTAGTGGCAAGTTAATGGTTTTGGAATTATATAAGCTATAATGTTATAACGATGTAAATGCATCGTCAGTAAGGAAGTGAAAAAATTGTAGCGGTCGCTAGCGCGTGCTGTTCTCTTTGTTTTTTCATTTGTAATGCTATCTCTATCTCGGGTTGGCTAGGCAGGTACGTTGTAGGGGCTGCATGGAATCTTGATCATAATGCAGGGACATCTATAACCATGATCGGCGGGACGGCGACTAGCCAAGGAACACATTGCCGCCATTACGGAGTCTTGGCTAGTTCAAGACGATTTATCCAAAAGAATTTCATTTTCTATTCGTAACGCCATCTGTAACTCGAGTTGACTAGGCAGGCACGACGTACACACTGCGTGGAATTTTTATCATAAAGCAGCGACATCTATAACCCTAATCGGCGGGACAGCGACTATGCAAGAAACACATAGCCGCCATTACGGAATCTTGTCTAGTTCGCGGTGATGTACCCAACTGAATTTTGTTTCCTATTCGCAACGCCATCTATAACTCGAGTTCGTTTTGACCATAACGTAGCGACATCTACAACCACAATCGGCTAGATAGTGACCAGCCAAAGAACCCATACCCGCCATTACATAGTATAGGCTAATTCATGGCGAGGTAGCCACGGGATTTTTTTTTGCATTCGCAACAATATCTGTGCTTTAAGTTGGCTAACCTGCCGTGAGCTATTCGTTAGACGGTACTACATGTATTTCACATAACGTTACTTTGTCGTTCGTAACTAGCGTTGGCTAGTTCATCACGTTCGAGTCACTAGGTGGCACGTTTATGGTAATACAACGACAACTGCAGTAACGATCGCTTATGCAGTGGCTAGCCCAGGGCTAGGATACAAAATGTTCACAATATTACTAGCTCACAGTGAGGCAGCCACTAGGTAGTTCGTATGATATCAATTGGGCGAACCAGTTACTAGCATGTAACTCAGACAGACTAGCGCAATTTCTGCTCGGGTATAGGTATGAACGCAGATGTAGCAGCTGTATTACCGTAAACGTGCCACCTACTGACTCGAACGTGATGAACTAGCCAACGCTAGTTACGAACGATAAAGTAAGGGTATGTGGAATACATGTAGTACCGTCTGACGATCAGCTCACGGCAGGTTAGCTAACTTGAGGCAGAGCGATTGTTGCGAATGCAAAAAAAATTCCCGTGGCTGCCTCGCCGTGAACTAGCCGATACTATGTAATGGCGGCTATGGGTTCTTTGGCTAGTCACTATCTAGCCGATTGCGGTTGCAGATGTCGCTGCGTTATGGTCAAAATTCCACCTAGTGTCTACGTTATACCTACCCCGCCAACAGGAGTTATATATGCCGTTACAAATAGGAAACAAAATACTGTTTTGGGTACATCACCGTGAACTAGCCAAGACTCCGTAATGGCGGCTATGTGTTCCTTGCATAGTCGCTGTCCCGCCGATTAGGGTTATAGATGTCGCTGTTTTATGATAAAAATTCCACGTAGTGTCTACGTCGTGCCTGCCTAGCCAACTCGAGTTACCGATGGCGTTACGAATAGAAAATAAAATTCAGTTGGTTGAATCGCCATGAACTAGCCAAGACTCCGTAATGGCGGCATTGTGTTCCTTGGGTAGTCGCCGTCCCGCCGATCGTGGTTATAGATGTCCCTGCATTATGATCAAAATTCCATGCAGCCCCTACATCGTACCTGCCCAGCCAAACCGAGATAGAGATAGCATTACGAATTTAAAAAAAACAAAGAGAACAGCACGCGCTAGTGACCGCTACAATTTTTTCACTTCCTTACTGACGATACATTTACATCGTTATAACATTATAGCTTATATAATGCTAAAACTATTAATTTGATACTAGCCAAAATAAGTACACAAAATTAATTTGAGGTTATAGAACTCCACACGAATATATCTTTCAATAAGAAAGAAATTAACATGTTAATTCGATAATGTTATTTGCATAAATTGTCACTACGCCTACTTCTTAACAACCCAACTTTGTGCATTGCCACATACGAGTATGTACCCGATGCGAAATATCATAATTAAGAAAGTAGGATTGGCTCAGTGGACAACGTCGCCATCCCCCAATTCAGAGCCCCGGGATCGAAACCAGCTCACATGTAAGCGTTATTAAGGGCGGGGTAAAGTTAATTCGGCGAAAAAAAGGCATGTTTTTAAGATTTTTTTTTGGCGTAACGAATGGTGTCCGTTTATTGAAAAATTTACATATAATAAAGTAAGATTTGAACAACATTCTCCTAAATTTGCATTGCAAAATATTCAAAATTGAGCGAGTGAAAATTAAACCCCGGAGGCGCCTCGAAAAAAAGTTGGTTTGCAGTGTGCACCATAACTCGCGACAGAATCATCTGAAACAAAAAAATCAAAATGCCTTTGTTAAAGGAGATGTTTCTCGAGGTAATGACGGGAGGATTTTTTTTTTTCGATTTTTCAATTTTTCGTAGCACTTGGGAGCCAAAAACCCGATTTTCGCTAAAAAAAATCGGCTAATTTGTTGTTGAAAAATTAGTAATTATTAAAAAAAAACAAAAAAGCTCTCGACAATACCTGGTGAAGTATGTGAAGAAGTACTTTGCAAAATTTCAAAGCGATTGGTCCAGTAGATTTTGAGTTATCGTGCACACGGACTTCAAATATGACAAGGCTCAGAAAAACGGTTTGAAAAACGCAGAAGAGTTTGGTCGCTTAGCGCTTATTGCACATAAGTTTGAGAACACTTCTTGATTGCATAAAAATCTGAGAAAATTCATGCATATTAAAGGTACTCAAAAGATTAATTTTGCATAATAATAATTTCAAAATGTTATTAACAAAATGATGAAAAAAAAAAATTAGTCAACAAATTTCCCCGCAACTCAATTTTTTGTTCGTGATTCGTTCATTTTTCTGAATACGTATGAATTTTTTCTGATTTTTCAATTATCTTTAAATTTTTAGAAATTCAAAATAAAACTCGATAATTTTCTTATACTCACTTAAAGTCGTCGATGCCAGGTCCGTAGAGCAAAAGGCTTCCATCAAGATGATCGAGAGCATCTTTTTGCGTTTGTCTACGCAACACTCTTTCTTCTTTACTGGCGTGCGCCGCTTGCTCCTCTGCTCTACTAATGCGCAAATCGTCAACTTGTCGGGCCCATTCGTGAAAACTTGACCCTGTACTGATTTGCTATCAGTACAGTGCTAATATACACCATGCCTCGAATATACATAACGGGACCGGAACAGGCCCGTTTATCAAGAAATTTATTCGGGGTCGAAAAATACAATAGCGCGCCGCGCAGCTGCCGCCCAGGTATAAAACCCGGCATGGAGCAATAGACGCTCAAATACTCATAACTTCGTCAATTTTACTCCGATCGACTTGAAATTTTAACACAATATTCTTGATATATTATGTATTCATTTAAAACATTTAAAAAAAGAAAAAAATTTGAATACTTTACCCCGCCCTTAATATAATTCAAAATTAATATGTTTAATTTATTTACATCAAACATACCCTATTTGTAATTAGTACATCATGAAGCTCAGCGAAATACTGTGCAGTGATGTAAACAACGTTAATGCAAAAATTCAATTTTTGTATCTAGCCGTCACCTAATTTTTTGTTCCCAGTCACTAGCTGAAAAAAAGTAAGTCATGGCTAGGTCAGAAATATTATGCAGCCGTGAGATATTTCTTTCTATCTAGTCAGCATATAATTTTTTGTATTCAGTCACTAGAGGACCAAAGCGTTACAAGGCTGGGCAGTCGATAGCTAAAACGGCTAGCTAATGGCGATTCGAAACATAAATTTACTAGCTTGTGGCTAGGCGGCGATGAGTTACGTTTTCCACTCGGGTATATGTGAACGCCCTCTCCGTTTTCTCCAAACAAAAATACCCAAAAACTATTGCGTGTCGCCAAAAATCCCTTCAGGGGTTGTCTTAAAATATTAAAACGAAGGTTTGTGCAAAATTTTAGCTCGATCGGCGGGGTGTTTCGGAACCTTACCCAAAAATGAATGTGAATTTCAATCAGGTGCCATTTGGTTACTTTTTTTAGTCATACAACGTGAATGGCTTTATACATTATATTTTACGAAACTTTTTGAAATTCTTGTTTTAGATCAACCGACTTTGCGATAAAGATTCCCAAAATTCATTATTTTTTTAAATCATCTACATATGTATTCCCTGTTAAGGTGCCTTCTCACTTTAGACGGTAAAGAATAGGCGATTTTTTGAAATTTTCCGTAGGCTTATATTATAGATATTGATATAAAAGTTGTTACAACACCTAATAAATACACTTTCGAAATACATTTTAAAAAAAACTATTTATTTAAGTCAGTATTTATAGACGAAAATGGTAGTTGAAAAATGTCCTAAACAATTGTACGTCTACGTTGTTAATGAAATCTCGGAGGTGGATCGTCTGAAACAAAAAAATCAAACGGTTTCAGATTCAGTATGTTAATGGCTATAGCGCATATCAGACGATCTTGAATATATGCAGAAATAATAGACTGGCGGACATTTTTCGAAAAAAAACGTGTTCTTTTCGCCGTTTTTTGGCAAAAAAAAGTAAATGTCAAATTAAAAAAAATTAATATGCGCTTTAGCTATGGTTGTAAAGAATATGTGGTTAAAATTTCATAAAGATCGGTTCAGTAATTTCGAAGATTTTATCAACAAGCGTCGAAAAACGTTCCGAAAAAAAAACACGTTTAAAGTTCTTTTAAATGTAAAATCGTAAAAAAAATCTTACCTGTGTTTGATCAGCAATGCCTGCAGCACCATAGAGTATGCCTTCTACTTCTTCATAGTGTAGATCATAAAGATCGGATCAGTAGTTTCGAAGATTTTATCAACAACCCGCGTAGAAATTTCTTATGGTTAGCCTGATTCGGAACAGGCCCCGATCGGGGTGTGGTACGGCTAACTCCTATTACGGACATCCTGATCCGGTTCCGATCAGGCCGGAAGTATTTGGCCTGAAATCAGGCAATACTAAAATGGCCCTACTGCGGCCGACCCTGATAAGCCCTATTATGGCCGTCCATGTTAAGGCCTTATTAGGACTTTCCCTGATATATCACGTTGATGTTTTGACTATTTCCTTCGCGGCATCGTTCAAGCCTTCTGTAGTCAAATCTACGTAGATCGGTTTCAATATGTCTTGAACATCGTTAGCGAGAGGAGGAGTATGTTTAAAAGTTCGAACTGTGTTATCTCTCACGGCTTTCTTATATTTACACCAGGAGTCTGAACAATATGAATGCTGTGGATTGCTATCAGTTGAAATTTTCGATTTTTGGCTCTTGAACCTGGACGTCTCGATGAAGAATTTTGTTGCCAGGACTTTTTATCCATTGTAACAATTACGAGCGTAGAGGTGTTGCCATTTTGAAGTTTCAAATTTGACTGATTTTGACAGAGCGGTATAGCGTCGTTTTCAGTTACTTTCCTCTCCAAAAATGTACGTGTAAAGGTTCAGTTCGAAGAATAAAGGACCATAAATGAATAGACTTGAGCCGGGTACTAGATTCATAAAAGGTAGTAACTGCTCAAGTGTATAAAACCAGGTACGCGGCACCCCTCCGAGCGGTACTCAGGTAGTCAATCAATGGTCACACAAAAATGTAGTTTCCGATCTTCATACTCCTCCTTTCCGACCCTTCCGATCTTCATAAAATTTTAGTATGATACTTTCGAAAAATGTTATAAAAAATATAAATTTTTTGAAAAGTGTAAAGTGAGAAGACGCCTTAAAAAACGAGTCTTCCGAATACAAAAATAAAAATATAATAACAATAGCATTAATTGCATAGCGATAATATATATACATTTTTTTGTTATGTTCAGTTTTTCTTGATTGCGCATTATAAACTGTCATTTACGGATGTCTAAGCTTCCATTCTCCAATGAGCTATCATGCTAAATGAAATTGATTACCGTGCATATACGAAATGATAACGTACAGATCTCCTCGATAGGGTCCTATGTTATTGCGTATTTCCACGCTGAATCAATACATATTTGCGTAATGTATTGCATTTCAAGATTACGATACTTTGGTGGCTCGCTTTATGAGACGATAGCCTTTCGTCTTCTTCCAGTCCACGTTAAGGCGAGCCCCAATCAGCGTTCTGCGTGTGTCAATGATATTTTTATCAAATATGAAAGTAAATTCAATCACCGTTATTAAAATTCTACTCGCTACATTTGAAACGACGGATATCGTACAAACTCCGGTTAACAACACGGAAATTGAACTTGTTCACAGCTTCGAAACAATTTTGATAAATACTATGCAAGACTATAGTGGAGTTGAAATTATAGGAAAAGAAACACTCGATTTCCAAGAAACCTGCAAACAGTACGATGCCAATGCTGTTGAAGATACTACGTGGCAAAAAGACAGCGGTGATGGTGATGCTGGCACCTGTTCTACTGATGATTAGGTGAGCTCCGAGTACAGAAGAAGCAGTTGAATACTGGAGATCTGGCAAGACCAAACATTCAAATCAAATCTGTCAAGTTGGAACAACAATTGCAGCACTGGGCACATCAGTTAGAAAAAGGTGGCACTTACAAAGAAAGACAGACGCATGTTTCCGAACATACATTGGAGAATATGAAAATTGCTATAGATTCTGGTGTTATTACCCGCGTAGAAATTTTGATGGGGCCCAAATCAGGGCTCGTTCAGGTTCCTTGACTGCCCTGTTGCCTGAGTGCACTTATAAGGCCGCCTGAAAAGGCCCTACTAGGAAATGTAACGTTGTGTCACAGATGGGCCTGACCTGGTTGCCTGATATGGCCCCTATCAGGTTGCCTGCACGGCCAAAAAAAATATTTCATTGAAATAAAACCTTTTTAAATCCAATTTTTCCTTGTCTCACGGCCTACTAGGATCTTATTTGCTTCAGCCATTCTTTTTGAATATTATATATATTCTAAGCGCATAAATACAGAGTCGATTCGCATAAATCTTTATTTGCTTACAATATACACTGTAAATCCAAGTATCCTAGATGCATAAAATATATCAAAAATTTATAATGAAATGAAACACTTAATTTAGAGTTCTACCACAACGATTTTGTATCATAATTCGTCATTCCCTGGCCTGCTGCAATGTTTTTTTCGAAGAAAATATTTCACCTATATAGAGAATCGAACCTAGTATCTATCTACCTATAGCTACGCATGCTGCCCCTATCTTACCGAGTGCTTGTAATATCTTGATCGCAAATATGGCATAATAGACAAATGAATTCCTATAATTATTTGCTGTATCACATAAAGTATATCAATTAGTTAACATCATTGTGAGAATTAGAGAGATTTACCGAGTAATATGCTATAGATTTTTCAAATTCTACCTTATATATATATATATATATATGTCAAACGGCAGTTTCGGGGACTTTTTTAAAAGGCATATATTTAGCGCGATTTCCGTACGTTCTATCACCCTCAACATTTTTCAGGAAGATTTTTCTTTATATAAAGCCCTTAAAAATATACAGGGTGTCCCATTTTAATCTTACACCTGAATTTTCTCGAAAAATATTGCTCGGACGAACTATTGTGTGGAACAAAACTTCTAGGGATTGAAGGGGGACGTTTGAAAAAAATTTATTCGAGGAGCCAAAATTCAAAATGGCGGCGTTACAAAGGCTGACATGTTTTTTTCAAACGGAAACATAACTTTTTTTTATTGCCAATACATTTTTCAGCTGAAAACTAAAAACTTTTGTTGAAAAATTTTTTTGATAAAGTTCATAGTTTTCAAGTGAGAACATCATTTTCAATTATTTCAGATGTATCCAGGATTTGTGTGTGTGTGTGTGTGTGTGTGTGTGTGTGTGTGTGTGTGTGTGTGTGTGTGTGTGTGTGTGTGTGTGTGTGTGTGTGTGTGTGTGCGTGCGTGCGTGTGTGCGTGCGCGCGGGCGTGCGTGCGTGCGTGCGTGCATGCGTCCGTGCGTGCGTGCGTGCGTGCGTGCGTGCGTGCGTGCGTGCGTGTGTGTGTGTGTGTGCGTGCGTGCGTGCGTGCGTGCGTGCGTGCGGGCGTGCGTGTGGACACTCACAAGGATTAGGTCTCTGCGGTTCGTAACTACCGTAGTATTTTTTTACTCCAAACCCTCCTTGTAAGTGTATTGTGATCCCTTTCTAGAGATGTTCAAATATCCCTCCATTCATTTTAGTTTTAAGGCTTTCACGGCTCTTTATGTAATTTGAAGAGTATGTGGCTTCCGGATGGAGGCCGTGTTGAGAATCAGCGTTGTGCCGACGTTTCGCAAACGTTACAGTCTGCATCATCAGGGCTGAGAGCTCGGATACTGAAGCTCCCGTGTCTCAGGCATTCCTTATATACTTGCAGTCATCGTTCCAGATCACTGCACCAGCCAATCAGATGTTTTAATTGATCGGCCGGTCAATTAAAAAACCGGGAGGACGGTGTGCCAAATGGGATTGACGTGATATCCACCATCTCTGTTTAGATTGTCCGGATGTTTTCGGATTTCCAAGCCTTCTCGGTGTTTCCTAGAAAAATAGCTGTTTGATGGGGCCAGACTTTGGGCTTTATCGAACTGAATGGCATGACCAGTTTCCATCCAATGCTCGGCCAGGGCTGATTGTCCAATGTGGCCATATTTGATACACCGTTGATGTTCTTTGATCCGTGTACTGATCTTCCTCCCGGTTTCTCCTATGTACACTTTACCGCATGAGCAGGGTATCTTGTACACTCCTGGTGCACTTAATGGTGGTCTTTGGTCTTTTGCACTCGGAACCACTTGTGCTAGCTTCTTCTGAGGTTTGAAGATGACTCGCACGTTATGTTTCCCAAGGACCCTGCCTATGCGATCGGTTATGCCCTGAAGGTATGGAAGGGAAGTTGTTGCTATTATTTGTCCTTCATTCTCCCCTTCAGGTTCTGTTACCGTTTTCGGATCGGTTATTTTTCTTCTTAGTTGTTTGATCGTTCTTTCGATGTTGCCTGGCTTGTAGCCATTATCTCCTAAAGCTTTGCGTAGGTGTTCTAGTTCATCCTCGAGAGAGTTCGGTTCGGACAAACATCCGGACAATCTAAACAGAGATGGTGGATATCACGTCAATCCCATTTGGCACACCGTCCTCCCGGTTTTTTAATTGACCGGCCGATCAATTAAAACATCTGATTGGCTGGTGCAGTGATCTGGAACGATGACTGCAAGTATATAAGGAATGCCTGAGACACGGGAGCTTCAGTATCGGAGCTCTCAGCCCTGATGATGCAGACTGTAACGTTTGCGAAACGTCGGCACAACGCTGATTCTCAACACGGCCTCCATCCGGAAGCCACATACTCTTCAAATTATCCCTCCATTCATGTTTAAACATGCCCGAACTCTTCTCGCGAACCCAAACAAAAAGTATGTACTGGTAGTTTTCAGGACTATCGGTAAATTGGCAGTTCTCGAGACATTATGAGGCGAATGGGCTCTTTTCAGGTCTTCGCGTATATAGGCAGCTTCCAGGACGTTTTAAAGAGATAGGTATTTTTCAGGTCTTTTCGAATGCACATTGGCGCTTTTCGGGTCTCTGTAAATATATTGACAGTTTCCAGGACAGTATATATCACGTGGTTCATGTCTCAAAATATATATTGGCAGCTTTCGGGACAGTAGTACCAAGAGATCGGCATTTTTCAGGTCTCTGTAAATGTACTGACAGTTTCCAGGACAGTATAAATCACGTAGTTTATGTCTCCAAATATATATTGGCAGTTTTGAGACATTATGAGGCGAATGGGCTCTTTTCAGGTCTTCGGGTATATAAGCAGCTTTCAGGACTTTCTAGAGAGATAGGTATTTTACAGGTCATTTCGAATACATATTGGCAGTTTTCGAGACAGTAGTACCAAGAGATTGGTATTTTTCAGGTCTCTGTAAATGTATTGACAGTTTCCAGAACAGTATATATCGCGTAGTTTGTCTCCAAATATATATTGACAGCTTTCGGGATAGTATAAATAGAAAGTTACGTTTCAGGGCTTTGCAGATATTCACAAGAGCGGAGACAATGCAAAGTGATTGGTGTTTTTAACACCTCACATTAATCAATAATTTTCGGAGCACAGCGGACAGTTTTACTCGTCGTAAAGAGTGAGCATATCATCGGGAATCATAGCAACAGAATGAACTCGAAACCACTTTGTTTGATTCTCACTTTTTATTATTCATAGCAAAATAACAGTACAGAAATATATTTTTTCCAATGAAACTCATTAGATCAGTTTTATCTCAATGATATAGTTTTTATGATCCCTTCAAATTCGAATCGAATAAACAAACGAAACACAATTGTATGATGTACATTTTCAATGATAATTGACTTTGTTTCTTTAAATTGTTATATGTGGTTAAGTAATATTGCATGAGCAGTGTTTTTAAATTAAATTCTTTTGAACAATTATAACATTTATAAAATACTTTCAAATTTGTATGTTCAACATTTTAACAGTAGGAACTTTTTTCCGCAAACTTGACTATTTTTTTCCAAGTTACATACTATAAGTTACATATTACATTATATAATTCGATTGAATATTATAAATCCTATAATATGAATTTGGGAGACAGCTTCATGCTCTTTTTGAATCATTAGTATACGTGGATAGAAGAGAAGGTAATTAGGCAGCGTTTGAAGTACACAATTTCCTCTGTAAACAGCTTGCGACTCGGGGCCGAAGATAACCTCAGGAGCATCGAGAAGGTATGTACTCAAAATCGAAAAAGACACGATAGCACTGTAGAAGCACAGAACTTCAGTGAATCACGAGATTAATAGGCGAGTGCTCAGTTGTACACATTGACATATGATGATATCCCACGACGCCCTCACGTGAACAACGAGAAGTATGTACTGGTAGTTTTCAAGACTATCGCTAAATTGGCAGTTTTCGAGACACGTGAACAACGAGAAGTATGTACTGGTAGTTTTCAAGACTATCGCTAAATTGGCAGTTTTCGAAACATTTAGGGACGAATGGGCCTTTTTCAAGTCCTGGCATATACACCATGCAGCTTCCACCACTTTTTAGAGCCGTTCGCGCAATTATGATTATCCTCTCCGAAACTCATTAAATGACCCTGCAATTCCTCGGAAATGGCAAGGTGACTTGCCACGAATAATTTACCGGAGAATTTAATTCAACAAGGCCTAAACAAACCCAAACAAACATTCTTCCATGTCAATGGTTTCTTTTTATCATTATTGTTTGTTGATTATTTCGCAATGGCGAACGTCGAAAGCATTATAAACTATTACTCGCTCGGTTACTCGTGCTTTTGGAGCTCGTCTCTGTGGGCGTTTCCAAATGAAGATTTTTGTAGAGTCTACATTTTATTCGCACGAGTGACACGTTTTATCTGAAGTGCAATAGTATAAATATCTCTAATTTAAAGCTTTTCTCTAATTTGTTTATCGGCATTATATATTTAGTTATACACTAAGCGCAACAATTAAGGGATCACTATTTTTTCGACGAAAAAATTTTCAAACCGCTGTAACTCGGTGAAAAATGGTCGGAGAAAAAATGAAAAAAAAAAGCATTTTATAGTGTAAGCCTTTGACTTTGATAATCTGATTATAAACAATTTTTTTCGTTTCGTTTAAATAAAGAAATTCGTTGTTAAACAAAACAAAACATAAAATCAAAAAATTTGCTCGAGTTTGACAAGGTACACGGGGAACAGAAATTTTTTTTTCAAAAATCTGTTTCGACCATTCAAAATTGTATCTTTCCCAACAATTTGGTTTTTTTTTCAATTTCTGTGCGATTTTTTTTAGCCAAGTTATCGCAGCTTTACGAAAAAATGCATTTCCCAACTTTGACCGGTCATAACTCTGGTCCAAATCATCGCACAGCATCCAAACCGGCATCGTTGGAAAGCTTGGATTTCCCCCTACAAAACTGTTTATTTTTCATATTTTTCAGAAGCCGTTTTCAGCATTGTAAAACTGATTTTTTAAAAGTGTGTAAAATGCCCATTTTTACACTTTTTTGTTTATCATGTTATCTGTAATGTTATCATATAACATTACAACAAATGCAGAGGCACCAAAGGTTTTTGCGTTTTTTTTTAGTTCAGGGTATGTAGAAATACTCCACCGAATAGCAGATCGCTGCCTTTATTCTTTATTCGGGTTGCAACCCCGTTCTTTTGGAGAAAATCGAGATCCGTCAATTTTCACGAAAATCGAGGTTTCTCAGGTGTCAGCGCGGGGTGAAATTTCTCGAAAAAAAAAAAAAAAATCAGAAAATTATTAAATTTGGTATTTAAGGGTTTTCGAGGTTGCTGATTGCGAATCTGGGATGAAAAATGGAAAAATTGAAAAATTCTTGCAATCGGGCGAAACTCGATGTTTGGGGGTTTTCGAGGTCATTCATTACGGATCTGAGGTTTAAATTGAGGATAAGTAGCTGACAAAACAAAAATATTGTAGGTACCTTTGCAATAATGTATGTGCACGTCTGTTGTACGACCTCTGCTTTCTTCACACTTTAAGACTAGTAGTTGTCAATCAATGTGTCAATGAGAGTGACGAGACAAATTTCATAGTTATTCCCCAAAGTACGGGGAAAAAACTCAAGTTCAAAATAAAAAACAAAATTAACAGATCACATATGGCGAACCGAAATGAAGAAATTAAATGAAATCGCATGGAACTCGGTAATCTGCGGGTTTTGAGGGATCGTTAATTACGAATCTCAGGTCTAAGAAATAAAAAAAAAAACGACGGGTCCAATATGGCGAATCGAAATGCAAAGTTTCATTCAATTCGAATTTGCGATCCTCAATTTAAACCTCAGATCTGTAATGAATGACCTCGAAAACCCCCAAACATCGAGTTTCGCCCGATTGCAAGAATTTTTGCATTTGATCCGCCATTTTGGATCCGCCATTTTGAATTTTTCCATTTTTTATTCCAGATTCGCAATCAGCAACCTCGAAAACCCTTGAATACCAAATTTCGTAATTTTCTGTTTTTTTTTTTCGGGAAATTTCACCCCGCGCTGATACCTGAGAAACCTCGATTTTCGTGAAAATTGACGGATCTCGATTTTCTCCAAAAGAATGGGGTTGCAACCCGAATAAAGAATAAAGGCAGCGATCTGCTATTTGGTGAAGTATCTCTACATACCCTGAACTAAAAAAAAACGCAAAAACCTTTGGTGCCTCTGCATTTGTTGTAATGTTATAACATGATAAACAAACAAGTGTAAAAATGGGCATTTTACACACTTTTAAACAATCAGTTTTATAATGTTGAAAACGGCTTCTGAAAAATACGAAAAATAAACAGTTTTGTAGGGGGAAATCAAAGCTTTCCAACGATGCCAGTTTGGATGCTGTGCGATGATTTGGACCAGAGTTATGACCGGTCAAAGTTGAAAAATGCATTTTTTCGTAAAGCTGCGATAACTTGGCTAAAAAAAATCGCACAGAAATTGAAAAAAAACCAAATTGTTGGGAACGATACAAGCTTTCGAATGGTCGAAACAGATTTTCGAAAAAAAAATTTGTGTTCCCCGTGTACCTTGTCAAACTCGAGCAAATTTTTTGATTTTATGTTTTGTTTTGTTTAACAACGAATTTCTTTATTTAAACGAAACGAAAAAAATTGTTTATAATCAGATTATCAAAGTCAAAGGCTTACACTATAAAATGCTTTTTTTTTTCATTTTTTCTCCGACCATTTTTCACCGAGTTACAGCGGTTTGAAAAAGGGCTATTTTTCGTCGAAAAAATAGTGATCCCTTAATTGTTGCGCTTAGTGTATATAGAAACATATGGTGTGATTGCGTGTGTCTGTCAATACATGCATACACTCACAAACACATATACGCAAATAAATGGATACACGTATTTCACCGTGCAGGATGGATACTGTATGCAGGTATTCACAATTTCGGAGACGATGTAGTGATTGGTATTTTTAAAACCATAAGTTAATCAACACTTTTCCAAGCACCAGAGGCAGTTTTACTCATCATATAAAATGAGCATATTACCGTGAATAATAGTGGCTGAAGCTAGTGAGGCTCAGGTCAATCTAGTGAGCGATAACACTGTAACAGAATGGACATAAGGATTCGAAGACACGTTGTTTTATTATTGATATCAAGAAAACGTTGCATACATAATGTATTGCGCGAAGCTTATTAGATTAGTCTTATCAATCATAATACTTATGATGACCTTCAGATTACAATCGAACTAAAAAACGGAACAAAAAATTATTATACATTTTATTAATGATAATTTATTTTATTTTATTTTTTAATCATCATTCTACGTGGTTATGGGGTTACGGGAGTTTTGAAGCCAAAAAGCATATTTTTGTAAATCTATATAATATATCAATTATTTTATTTAAAATAAAAAGCACATAAAAAAGCAATATTCCATTTAAAAAGTCATCAAAATTTTTTGGAAATTCACACGCTGAAACCTGCGTTCCGGGGACTGCTAAAAAAACGGTGGACACAATTCCTCATACACTAATTCACCGATCTTATTGAAATTTTGCACACGTCAAAATAGCATTGACTAGTGATTGAACGAACGTTTTTTTCGATTTCAACTAATTTTAAAGGCTATACGTAGTGTAAATTGTACTATTTTGCATACAACTCGTCCAAAAACTCAAATTTCAATTTTTCAAAACATCCTTCCTTCAATCACTAGTCAATGCTATTTTAAAGAAGTGTGCAAAATTTCATTAACATCAGTGCATTCGTTTTTGAGAAATCGTGTCGACAGATTTTTCGACAATAAGGTCCCACCGGCCGAATTTCCCCAAATTTTTAGACGAATTTTTTCCCAAACATTATTGAGATGTTGCTCTTTTATGTGCTTAACATTTTGAATAAAGTAATTTATACATTATTTTTTTAATGGCATGTTTTCACATGCTTTTTTCAGCTTCGAAACCCACGTAACCCCTTAAGTAACGTTGCATGAGCAATGTTTTTAAACGCAATTCTTTGGAGTTGTTATTAAATTTATAAAATACGTTAGAAACTATGTTGTCAACATTTTTAAAACAGTAGGAACTTTTTTCAGCAAACATGACTACTTTTCTTCGCCAAATATTCATTATAAAATAATATTTATAGGAGAGACATAGTAATGTTTTTTTCTAAACATTAGTATACGTAGATCAAGCTATATAAATGCAATACTTTGTGCTATTTTTTCCACTATTTCTAAAAATCCGTGATGGTCTCAAATGTTAACCAGTAAAATCCTCTACGGCAGGAGTACTTTTGTAGGAAGCTACTTTTTTTAAATTTATTTGATTAGAGATCCACGCCTTTATAACAGTCAGTGAACGAGTACTCAAGCACGGATATTGAGTTGAAAGATCTTGAATCGTTTTCAATGACGGGTAGTTGCCGCAGTTGATGTTTTGTCCAAACAATTCCGTAGCTACAGTTGTCTCTTGTTTGCTCCATCTTTTCTTTGATTTTACGCTCCCATAAGGAGATGCTGAAATAAAAAATGTATCCAACGAATAGATTTAATTGGTAAAGGTCACATGACGCTTCAATCTGAGAAATTGGATGTATACTTTTTTTGCAAGTACTAACTAGAGCGTCTTTTTGACTTTTTGATGTTCGTCGTTTGTTTCGAACTCGTTTTGCGCCGACGGTGTGGAGAATCAGACGTTAAATCAGTGTTCCGGCTTGGTCCGGCCTGCTCGGCGCACAGAATGCTGTAATCTTGTGTTTCGTCGACGAGATCCATGCGTTCGGAGAGTTCGAAGGTGTCGCTTTGGCATTGCGTCCCTACGTGTCCGTTTCAAACAAATAATATGAATAAAGTAAAACGTACAATATTAGGAATAAAATATAAGGAATAAATTCCTAAAGTTCCTCAAATATAAGGAATAATTAGGAATAAATGTAAAATATTAGGAATAAAGGTAAAAAATGAAAAATTTACAGAAATACAAAACGCTTCGTAGGTTACACTGACGGATAATAATAAATTCACTACAAATATTTATCATATTATTATCTATCACCTGCAAATGTTATCTTACGCCGGTCTTCATTTCGTTGCACGTTATTTGCGATGTTCTCCTCAGCAGACGATTCAGAATCATCCGATTCATCTTCATCGTCCTCGTTACCTTTTTGGGCCATCTCCAGAAGTCTGGACATACGTAGGATTTCCCGGTCGACGTCGGGTTGCCTGTAAATTTGTCTGTGGATTTTCTCTCCATGCCCCATAAAATTGGCGATATTCGTGATCTCGTTTTCTGGTAAATTGAGGTTTATGCAGTAAGTTGCGATGTGTTTCCTTAGTTTTGTCCCCGTTAGTTTGTCAGGAAACTCAGCTTCGGATTCTTTTGCGAACTTTCGCAGTAAATAGCAGGCTCGCAGGTATTTGTGGCGTGCTTTTTCAGGTGCAGGAATACCGAAGACGTGGCGATTTTCAGGTGGTACGCCGACGTTCGTACGATATTTCAATATCATTTCGATGGAGTTTACCAGATCTTGCGACAAAAGAACGGGAACGGTGCGATTCAGCTTCCCGCGAATGACAAAGCGGACGTACTTTTGAGCAACCGCCTGAGCGTTGCTGGATAAAGTTTTCCGAAGCTCTTTATTGATATCCTCACAATTTTGGTAATCCTCTATGTATACGCGCTCTATTTCACCTGGCCGACGTTGGTTGAAAAGCTGTACAGAAATAAGAGTCACTTGAGCTAGCAACATCCGGCTTCATATGTGACTCCATTTTCCAGCATCCGTAACGCTGATTCGCGTTGCTTCTTTAAAAAGACGTGCAATTTCTTGATGTCGTTAAACGATGGTAGTTCAGTTTTTTTCCGTCTTTTCGTTTGGGTCTGAGATTCTACTACTGTTTTGTTGACGGTCACTCCGATATCTTCCACCAACAACTTTAAAAAATCCTCAGTGTTTGTCTTTTGTGTAGAGTCATGGCGCTTAATGCAATCAACTACTAGAAAATGGCCAATCTTTTTGATGAGCGACCCAAGAGTGTAAGCCGTAGACGGCGCCGCGTACGTATTTGTTGACTTGTTGAAACCAGCGACTGTATTTATGGCCATGATTACATTATCGTATTAGATGGGATCGTACAAGCTGCCAAATTCGATAATGTCGTTGTTTAACTCTTTGAGTGCAAGTAGGAATCGTCCTAATACCCTTGAATGGGCTTTTATCATCTCATGTTGATGCGGCAACCTATACTTGCAACACATCTTGTTTCCATAATGGATTATCAATCGATCATATCGAACCAGACGAACTACGTCATCTTCGCGCAGGACAGGAAATACTACATTCCTCAAAGTATCCGACGCATCAGGATGGATACGGCCAACAGTTTTACGGCCCAAAACCATGAGGGTTCGATTTTCCGTCCCAGAATATCCGAAGCATTGCTTGGCGTGGTGTCGAAGATTGTTTTTGCCGTAAAATCCTCTACAGTTTTGGCAAACTGTATAATGGGTCGCAGCCTTCTGCAGTTTACTGTTAGGTCGTCTGCATACCAATAGTTCTCCGTCATTTACGTTATTATTTGTATTAAAATAAAACTGGCATTTCTTTCTTATCGTGTCAATAATTTTGAGGTGATCAGGAGATTTTTTTGGCAATATCGAAAAAGCTTTGACCTCTTTGACATCCTTGTTTACATTTTCGAGGTGACGGACGAATTTCGATGGCATTTTTTTGCAATACATGCAGAACGTCCTTTTTCCTTGACCTCGCTTTCCGTCCGAAGTGACGACGAACATGTCTTCGTCATCTCGTACGAAGTTCTTTGAAGCGCAGTCACTTTCCGCGCTTTCGTATAGTGGGTCATCGTTTTCACCAGAAACGTTATCTACCCGATCCATATTCACGGAAGCTTCAGGTTCGTCGTAGGATGGATCATATTCCGATGTTTCGTTTGCGGCAATGATGTCCGTGATGTCCGTGTCGACAGATTTGATCGTCTCAAGTGTAAGCGATTCCGGTGCCGTTATATCTGACTCAATCGCTGGTTTATGGTTTATTAGGGTATCCACAAATGAACACACTGCAGCTGTACTATTGAGAAGATCCATATCTGATATTTTGAAATCGGCGACACTCGCTGTATCAAACATTTCAGCCGGCATTTCATGGATAGACGTACTTGCGTTTAACAAATACGTGTCAAGTTTCGTGAAGGTGACATTTTCCAGAGTGGAAATGGTGATTTCGTCCGGATTTTTCGATAGTTGAGTCTCCGTCTCAGGGACATAACTATTATCTTTGCTAGCTTCGACTTGCTTGGCGATCAAGTTGCTCGCAGTAATTGCATCAGTTTCGGCTCCACTTTTTTCAATCGTCAGAGTAGGGCCGACGCTGGCAGCAATGAGCGTTATATTTTCAGTTCACTGCCTGCAGTGAATGTCGAATTAGCGAGGATCGTGTAGGTTCTATCGGTGTCGGAGTTGTTGATCGTGTCGCCATTGCTATCTTGATTTTCGATGTTGTTTTCGTGTCCCGGATTTCGAAAGCTGCGAATGAAGGAGATGGACAATGTCTCTTCTTCATTAAGTATCCGATCCATCTGAATTTTAATTTTCTTTTGCGGACAGGCATTCTGATTCTCGTCGATATTGGAAGAAGAATGTAGACTTTCGTTGTCGTCCACACTTGAAGAGATTCTTTCAACTTTCAGCGCCTCGACACATTTACGGTCATCTGTTAATTAACGTATGATAATTTTGCATTCGAAAAACGCGGTTGTACGTTCGGTAAAGACTCTCACAGCCATTTGATTTCGCCTAGACCATGCCTTGAAACGATGGAAATTTTATATTTTCGTATCGAGTCGCTGTACATAAATGTGGCCAATGTTCCTTACTTATGAATTTCTTCATTTTTGAAGGTAAATCTGCTTTTTCGCGATGCGGTCATGGTAGAGGGAAAGGGAGAGAGAAAAGAACGTAAGGCTTCCAAGGGCCAGTCCCCAATGTGTCAAAATTGCATTGTCGGTGTGATACTGACTCCTTGGTTAAAATTAAAAAAGCAACTGTGACACGAAATGAAACAAGAAATAGAGAGCGAGGCGGTGGGAGGGAGGGAGGGAGAGAGAGAGGGAGAGATAATATTTTTAATAAAACATACCTGACAGGATGTTTTTGTACCCCGGATTGTGTATGAACCACGTGAGCAACGTTTCGTCTTCAGGAAGTATCCGATCCGCCTGAATTTCGATGTTTTTTTGCCCGCAGGCATGTTTATTTTCGTCGACATCGGAAGAAAAATGTGAACCATCGTTGTCGTTCACACATGCTGCGATTTTTTCAGCCTTAAGCTTCTCAAGATATTCACGATCATCTGTTAATTGAAATAGAATGTGAACGAATAATCGTGCATTCATAAAACGAGTTTACAGGTTTCTTTAGCTCTCGCAGCCATTTCTTTCCCCCTACATCATTCCTTTAAGGATGTTGAGTCCCTATGAAACATGTTAATGTTAATTGTTCAATAAATAGCTTCTTAATCGTCATGAAATTGTTACACGACCTCCTGAATACTTCATGTAAAAACATACCAAATTTTCAGAATTCTATCATCATTATTTCCACCTCCCCAAGGGTTGAAATAAAAAATGATAAGAAATTCTGAAAATTTGGTATGTTTTTGTATGAAGTATTTAAGAGGTCGTGTTAAAATTTCACGACGATTAGGAAGCTCGTTATAAAAAAATTACCGTTTGTTAAGAACAATTTTTAAAAGAAATAAAAAAAAATGTATCAATAAACTTCGTTTTCTTTCCGTTGCTTTCAGTATATTGTAGATATTATAAAATTGAGAGGTCAACAAAAAAACTTATTGCAAAGTTACATCAGTTTCCATGAAACAACATTTAATTTGTGAATGTTAATTGTTCAATAACGAGCTTCCTAATTGTCGTGAAATTTTT
>OX632361.1:13952469-14007386 GCA_951751655.1 Ophion costatus | reverse complement strand
TACTAAAGCATGGATTCAAGCTCTACATAAACACAAACATTTTTGCTAACGATGGGTAGTAAAATTGAGGCCTGAAAAACATTTTGTTTTCTTAGCATATTCTCAAAAAACGCATCAAAACTTTATTATGTGTATCGTACATTATCAGGACTGACCTGATAATGAACGATCGACAAAAAAATTCTTCCAGGTCTGTCCCGAAAACTGCCAAGTGTCCCGGCAACATCCGATGGCTATCTGAAAATGTCCTGAAAACTGCCGTTTGTCATATATATATATATATATATATATATATATATATATATATATATATATATATATATATATATATATATATATATATATAACGTTAATTTCAATGCATTTCTCCGTTACAAATAAAACCCTTGGTGTTTCGGTGGCCGGCGAGCCACCGGCACGTGAGGAAGTAGAGGGGCTGGGTCTTATCACCAGGTGACAAACGACACACACATCAAGTTTCGATTTTTCAGGATCACAGGATGTCACTGATCGGTTTGTTCCTTCTTTCACAGAGCCTCGTCTCTCGCGGAAAGCCCGAAAGCAAAAGAAACAAGGATAGGGAATTCCTTGGTCGCGCGGTGAATCGACAAGGACGATTTACGGACGGAGTGCAATTTTTACAAAACTTAATCTAGGTGCCCGGACAAAGAAACATTACAAAAAAAAAAGCGATCACTCGCGGTCACAAATCTTGATCCCCACCCTTCGGAGATACTATGCCTGATCGATCGTGGACAATTACGTAGATCGAGGTGGCCTTATTCATCGCCGCCGGGGCGAGGCGTCAGGAATGAAAGGAACGACTGACGCTCGCACGGTAATATTACCGGAGGTATGAATGTTGGAAGACGCCATGTGACGAGAGCCATGGAGGTGGTGAGCGACGCGCGGAGATGCGTGCACGCTCTGCCGAGGATCCCGTTGCTCCCCCTGACGATCTGATGCGAAGTCGACGTGGCCAATGTGTATCGGCAGGAACTCCAGGTTTACTCGATCCGTATAAAAAAAAATAAAGATAATGAACGGATTAGAGACTCGCGTAAGATAACTAGCGTAATTGGCTCTGTTGGATTGACCGGAAACTCGAGGTGAGGAGAGAAGTCGCTCCTCATGCCATGCCGCGCAGAACAGTATTGAAAAATGGAGTATTTGCGACGGGATGCACAAATGCCACGTTATATATATAGTTGTTCATATATGTGTGTGTAATTTCTCTCCCTCTCTTTCCCTCCCTCCCCTTCCCTTACAAAGCTGCCAAAATCTTCTAACACGCATCCGAGTTGCGAAACTCTGAAGCTACGATGCTGTCTAATCGAAGTTTCCATGTGGAAAATAAGAGGTTATGTGCATCTATCGATTGCTGAGGCAGTTATAAGGCAAGCCTATTTATGGCCTTATCAGGGAAAACCTTAGTAGGATCTCATCTGGGAAACCCTGCATAGGGCCTTATCAGGGGAAGCCTTAGTAGGGCCTCATCAGGGAAAGCCTTATTAAGGTCCTATCATGGAAAGCCTTAGTAGGGCTTATCGGGGCAAGCCTTGGTAAGGATCTGTCAGGAAAAGTCTTAGTAGGATCTTATCAGGGACGGCCTTAGTAGGGCCATGTTAGTATTGCCTGATTTAGGGCCTACATACTTCCCCGCCCGATCGTGGCCAGATCAGGGTGTCCGTAATAGGTGTTGACCGTATCATACCCGTATCATACCGTAAGAAATTTCTACGCGGGTATACATGATATTGATCTTCAGAAGTGGGCACTACAAACCCAAAAGGAGATAAGCTTTGAAGATGTACAATTTAACGGAGACTTTGTCCTTGATTGAGCAGCGGAAGATGTTAGCGGCTCAACATGAGCAGCTAGAAGAAGAGGAGGGATGCCTCTATGGACCAGGCATTGCCGATTAGCGGTAATTATAAACACATTTGTGTAAACACATTACAAAACTTTAAACGCGTTTTCTCGAAAACACGTTTTAAAAAATGGCTGACATTGTCCTGACCGCTGTAATTAACATATCGATCTGAAATTCGGAGAGCATACTCAAAAAATATGTCTTCACGGAATGACGGATCGTTTTTTCGATAGATACATGTTTGCCTTATTATTTATTTTTTTATGCGAAAAAAACGCGAGAATTGGATTTTTTTTTAAGTGCCGCCATTTTCCGAAATTTGTACTAAACGAAAAACCCATCCGTCATTCCAGGACCAAAGGGTCACACATTGATAACATGCTTTGAATTTGTGTTTCAGATCAACAAAGAGGGGCAGTGATGTCAGCCGTTTACCTCCCGCGATTTGAGGACCTGTTTTCGCGGAGCTGCAACGGCCGCCATTTTGGTTTTAAAAAAAACACTTTTTTTTTAACGTTCTGTATATCATGAATGAAAGCAAGAAAAAAACTGCACTCAAAAAGCTTTACTCGTTTCCTTTAAAAAAAATAAAATGTAAACACCTGAAATATGGCACTCCAAGGACAAAGTCTCTCTTAAAGCCTGTCACAATTGGCTATGGAACAGCAAAACAGCATCGCACTGTATCTAGAAAATTTAATAAATTTGTAACGCGTAAAACGGTACGAGGAAAAGAATTTCTACGGAAAAAGACAGACAAATTTGTAGTTGATGTTGTACCACTGATCCAAAAGTATGGAGCGCCAAATATGTACAATTCGGATCAAACCGGTCTTCAATTGGAGATCCATTCGGGGCGAACGCTAGCATGGAAGGAATTAAGAAAGATGCATGCATGTATAGTCAGTCTCTTCAACGACTCGTAGTTATGCGATCCAACATAGTAAGAGCGCTGATGGGAAATTACTTTCTCCACGTTTCATTGTTTTAAAGGAGACGAAGGACTAATTTGGACCAAGAGTAGAGAAAGAATTATTTTGACCCGAAATCGCCTTTTTATCTGCATCCAAATCGGGGAAACTCACTTCTGGGGTATGTATTCGTACAAATAATGATCAATGGTCCATTGTTTTTTATTGATATAAAATCTATTTTATATCAGCATAGATTTCTTTAAATATGAAATGCGTTTCGTTTTGAAAGAGCATTTTAAAACCTGGCTGGAAAAGGTTTTCTTTCCTAATGTCGGGAGTAACAGCGTACTGTTGATAGACTCTTTGAGTGGACACTGCCCTCAATTCGTTCATGATGCGATCCCTCTCAATACGAATATGATCCCAATGATTATTCCAAAGATACAACCGGAAAGATGCAACCGGTTCATGTATTTGGATTTAGAGTATGTAAAAATTTCGTCCGGGATTTTTTCAGACAGTGTAATATTAGATTCTCGAATAAATTTACACTTAAGGAATAATATAATTAAATTACAATCCGTCAGACACAATCAACTCTTATCGCCACAATAGTTTAATCTTTATATATATACTTTATATATATGTATATACAAAAGTAATTATGTATCGAAAAAACCGAAGCACGTTGAAAATCCTGTTACGTTTGGTTTTGCTGAATCTAAAACACGTTGTAAAATACCCGTTTGTAATCATACAGCCATGATCAGATGTGCATGGGGTAAGAAGTTGTGTTTAAAGCACTTTTTTATGACTACTATTATTGCAGAACCTATGAACCCTAACTGTTAATAATCATTATAGACACCAGACGAATAGCTCGTAAGGAAATGATTTAATAATATATGGCTGTAAATTTTTATTATAAGTAATATTGATAAGGTGATTCTATATGACTACCAAATAAAATATGTAACGCTTTTGTACCGTTTTTTCACCTATTTAAAAAACGCCAGATTCATTACTATCAGAGTTACTATCAGTAATTAAAAACACGATAAAATAGTCAAATATATTTTCCCTAAGGAGTTGACACAGTTACTTTCATTTCGCATGTGCGCGGGTAAACAATTTCAGAATCGAGCATTTAGCATGATACGTCATTAAATAATTGAAGCATAGACATCCGTATATGACCATTTATAATACGCAATCAAGAAAAACAGACCACAACAAACTTATTTATATAGGGTGAGGCACATAGAGTGTAACAGAGCAATAGCACTCCAACTATTGAACATATCCAAAAATGTTTCAGACAAAAGTTTCTGTGTTCGGAAAGGCCGTCATACTAGACCACCCTATTTTTTATCGGTGGAGGCGCTGAAACTGCGTCAAGGTCAACTCCAGTTTTTTAAATGGAACCATGTATTTTTTTTCGATGACATTATTACCGATTTTAAGACGAATTCAGACACCTAAAACACAAGGTCATTCTAGTCGCGCAAAGTATGAAAATAGTCAAAAAATCGAAAAATATCGGAATAATCACTTTCAAAGGATTCGCTAACCTTGGGTTGGGTCTATCTACAGAAGATGCTCGAAGTGATGACCCTCGACTTGTAAGCACTTGTTAATTCGCTGATGAAAAGACCGTCTAACTTCAGCCAACATTTGTGGTGTAATTTGGGTACATGCTCGGCGTATTCTTTCTTTCATGTCGTCAGGCGTCGTAGGTGCTGCCGCCATTACGCGTTCTTTGACAAAACCCCATAAAAAGTAATCTGGTGATGTAAGATCTGGGGAACGAGGTGGCCAAGCTACAGGGCCGCCTCGTCCTGTCCACTTTTCACCAAAATTCTCATTCATTACTTGTCGTGAACACAGAGCATAATGGGGTGGTGCACCGTCGTGTTGCATCCACATGTTCATACAAACATGCAAGAGCACGTCTTGCAGTAATTGAAGGAGTACGTTTTGCAGTAATTGAGGGAGTACGTTTTGCAGAAAATTTGCGTATACTTGCCCAGTCAAGCGACCTATAAAAAATATGGACCAATGAAGTGATCGCCGACAATGCCGCACCAACAAATAACGGACCACGGATGTTGAAATGGTACAGCTCTCATCCATCGAGGATTCTCATATGTCCAATAATGCATGTTATGCCTATTCACATTTCCCGTTTTTATGAAGTTAGATTCGTCAGGAAAAAGCACATAACTAAAAAATAAGACATTGTGCGCATTTTTCTACGAATCCAGTTACAGAAATTAACGCGATTTAGGAAATCATTGCCGTACGAATCCTGATGTAATGACACGATACGGATGGAACTTGTGTTGATGTAAGATTCTTAATACAGATCGCAGACTAATTCCACTCTGTTTCCATTTGCCTGCTGCTCGCACGTGGATTTAGTGCAGCAAAAGCTAATATAGCAGCCGCATTATTTTCATTAACAATCGGTCGACGTGTGACTCGTGTTTGTTTCACTGTACCGAAGCGACAGAAACGGTCAGCTAATCGCTTAAAAGCCATGTGATAGGCAAAATCCAAAATAGCCAAAATAGCCAAAAGATAGGCAAAATCCTATCTGGATAACGAGCCGCATACAAATCTTGGGCGTTTCTGTAATTTTTACGGCATTCCCCAGCACCATCAACATATCAAAAGATTCTTGAAAATCGTTCATTTTCGCGATCCGATGTACTCACATTACAAGGTAATGCGTGACTAACTGATATGTTAACAGAAAATGCGTACTTGCTGCCGATAAGAAAGATTGGTATCGTTCGAAATGAAAACAGCGATCAAACAAGTGTTTACAAGTTGAGGGTCATCACTTCGAGCATCTTCTGTAGATAGACCCAAACCAAGGCTAGTGGATTCTTTGAAAGTGATTATTCCGATATTTTTAGATTTTTCGACTATTTTCACACTTTGCGCGACCAGTATGACCTTGTGTTGTAGGTCGCTGAATTCGTCTTAAAATCGGTAATAATGTCATCGAAAAAAAATATATGGTTCCATTTAAAAAAGTGGAGTTGACCTTAATGTAGCTTCAGCGCCTCCACCTATAAAAAAAGGGTGGTCCAGTTTGACGGCCTTCTCGAGCACTGAAACTTTTGTCTGAAACATTTTTCGATATGATCAATAGTTTGAGTGCTATTGCTCTGTAACACTTTATGTGCCTCACCCTGTATATACTATCTACATGCAATGAATGGAATTGCTATTATCTTTTCGTTTTTGTGTTTGGAGGACTCCTTTTTTAAGAGGGAATGCATATGTAGAAGATGGAAAAAATTATGTATTTTGGGAAATATGATCGCAAAGTCGGTTGATCTGAAACAAGAATTTCGAAAAGTTTCTTGAAATATAATGTATACACTTATTCTTTGCATCGTATAACTAAACAAATAACTAAACGGTACCTGATTTAAATATACATTCACTTTTCAATTTGAGAATTTCCAAACTTCCTGGCTTGGTAAGAAAAATAATTGAGCAAAAAAATCTTACGTTTCGAAGCAACCTGTTCGGAAGCTTTGTTGCAAAATTTGGAGCAAAGTCGTTTAGCCGTTTTCCGAACATTTAGGGACCGTCTTTGAAAAGTATGTTTCGAGAAAATCGCGGTTAAAGTTTGGGAAAGAAATGACGAGCTTGGCGGCTCGGTTAATGAAGTCGCCGACAACATTTACAATTTTTCGCATATCGAGATCAAATTTACGAACGATATTCTTGAAATTTGAAGCTTTAAGGCGAGCAAAAAAAAATTCACACATTTTTTTACTTGTACTCGCGTAGAAATTTTGATAGGGCCCAAATCAGGGCCCGTTCAGGTTGCCTGACTGCCCTGGCAGGGCACTTATGAGGCAGCCTGAAAGGGCCCTCCTAGGAATGTAACGTTGTGTCACATATGGGCCTGACCAGGTTGCCTGATCAGGTCCCTATCAGGTTGCCCGATCAGGCCCTAATCGGGTTGCCGAATCGAGCCCTTATCGGGTTTCCTGTCAGGCTTCCTAGTCAGGCCCCTGTCGGGTTGCCTAACCAGGCGTTTATAATATTGCCTGATTAGGCTATTATCTCCCTGGCGCGGTCAGAGCACATATGGATCAATTTGAAATCCTAGTAAATATCTTGAACATATTTTTTTTATTAAAACCAGTTACAGAAAAATTAAATTGAAAAATGAAAAATGAAATAAAAATTTCAATACTGTGTAGTTACTTTCATTCGACTAATATAGTTATCACTTATGTCGTATTTTTATTCCTCATCGTGCGGTTGCCCTCTCCGTCTTTGGCATTGTTGATCATCTTCCCAACCGCTTGCTCAAAGACTTTTGAACGGATCGGAGCTGCGTTCTCCGCGTTCCAGAATTTTGTGATAACGGCTCCTATAAAATAAACATCGTACTATTGACGATTCTTATATACATACAGTTGAGGCCTTTATTAAGCGTTATGGCATATGATTTATCCGAACCCGATCATTTTATTTAATTAAATAAAGTATATATATATATATACATATAATAATAAATATATATGTACCTTTAGCATTTGCGTAAGAATAACATATGTTGAACACCTATAAACGTGGTTATAGGTTATACATACCTTGTTTCCACGACGCCGATGACTCATCTTTATTCTGATCAGCGCTCTCACATTTACGTAGCTGCCGAAATCTTCGAACAAGCATCCGTGTTGCATAAAGTTTTTTGTCGTGAGAGTCCATAACACCGTTTTTTAATATAAATCAGAAATACATCGAAACTGAAAAACAAAGCGCGATGCTGTCGAATCGAAGTTTTCACGTCAAAAATAAAAGTTATGAGCATCGACTGCTGAGGCAGTTATAGGGCAAGCCTGTTTATGGCCTTATCAGGGAAAGCCTAGTAGGGCCTTACCTGAGAAAGCCTGCATAGGGCCTTATCAGGGGAAGCCTTAGTAGGGCCTCATTAGGGAAAGCCTTAGTAAGGCCTTATCATGGAAAGCCCTAGTAGGGCCTATCAGGGCAAGCCTTGGTAGGGCCCTATCGGGAAAAGCCTTAGTAGGATCTTATCAGGGACGGCCTTAGTAGGGCCATTTTAGTACAGCCTGATTTAGGGCCTAAATACTTCTGGCCCGATCGGGGCCGGATCAGGATGTCCGTAATAGGTGTTACTCGTATCACACTCCGATCGGGGCCTGATCCTTGGTCAGGCTAACCCTAAGAAATTTCTACGCGGGTAGGTGACCCCTTAGGACTTATTCTGTAAAGTATTCAAATAAAATATATAACAAGTTATAATAGGAGTGTATGTTTATTTCTGTATGAATGCTTCCAAATCGGAGTCGAAAGCGTCTCGACTCAAATTTATATGCCTTATGAGTAAGGGATAGCCCCTCCTCTCTCTCTCCCTCACTGCACATCCCTCCTGAAGTTTAATTGAAACACACGTGTATACTCAAACATGAATTTCATATGACCGATGGAATTATAACAGTTTTAACGATACGGGCTGTAAATTAGTTGAAACCGCGACTGAAATGGAATTTCAAGGGGGTAGTTGACCCTCAAGAATAAGGAATCTAAACATGAGAAAACATAGAATTATAGGTTTTAGGAGTATTTTCAGTCAGTGAGTGCATCTTACTTAGATACAGAAAATACAACCGCGATGATTAAATTCATGTAAGGGTCGGTTGACCCCCTTAACCTTGCTGTCCGGCAAATGCACAAAAAAACGTCAACTTCAATGTTGTTCCCTCTTTAAAATGATCTCCATCTTATTCATTTCCATGCAACCCTTCGACGTGTGGGGACAAAAGGTAAATGTAGGGGTGGTTTGCCCCTTAATTTTTTTCACGATATCTCTGGATTTACTCATCACTTTGGATTATAAGAATTTTCGTTTTTGTTTCATTGCGATCGGTCGACTGCTTGCGGCTGAAACTGCAACATTACCCCTTGATATGCCTTTCTCCGAGAGGTAGTTTCAAACCTTAAAAAATACGTATCGTTTAGTTTTCAATGCTTCATAACATATATAAATTTTAACAAAATCGAAGGACAACTCCTGCGGGATGTTTCTTGTCAGTTGGTGCTAGTGCGATAGTTCAGATATTTTTTATAGTACTATTTACAAAGAAGATCCCATGCGCAATGCCAATAACCTTATGAGATGGAGCTGTGTGCGTGCGCGCGCGCGCGCGTGTGTGTGTGTGTGTGTGTGTGTGTGTTTTGATTGATTTGTTTGCGGGAATGTACTTTCATATACACTGTATGTATTTTCCTTTGTGGTCGTTTTTTTTATGTCTTTATAACTGTAGCAGTTCGACTCTGATATACGTATATAAAATCGCGCGCAAAGATTATCTCCACTACATACACTGATATCGAGGGTCGTCAATTGCGTTTTCTCTTGTTCGTTCTTTTTTTACTAAAGCTTCCAAACTTAACATGACTTGCAGATAGATAATTCATATCATATTGAGCCATACGATAGTAAATCTATACAGCATAGAACACAATCTAGAAGACAACGTTGGGTTACAATAGACGGATGAATGATGATAATTCATTCACGATTCCGTTCACTCCGGCGTCGGGAAATGGTACTGCTATTCCGTTTTCCAATTATTGTGGCCTGAGAAAATCAAAGTTGAATTTCGAATTTAATTGAGGTTTCGGTACATTAGATATCAAATATTGAACAAAAATTTTGTCCATATCAAAAACGAGAAAATCTTCGATAAAGTTCTACATGACTTCCTGCTTCTTCGAATAACGTATTACATACTCTTCAGATGCCACAGATATTTGGAAAGAAGCAACCATATGCTGTGGAACACTATCGAGGGAGAATAGCTTTCCAGTACGAAAAAGAAAAAAAATCTAAGCGCATTTTAATTTTACTGTGCATTCAGCATTGATAAACTGCGCTCATAGTTAACACTAATGACTCATCCTTTAAAGTTGACCCTTCACTCTCTATTGTTTCCAAGTATTTGTAATCCTCGATTGGATGGAGGACATACGTGAATACTCGAAAAAACGAAACTTGTAATATAGTCATTCATATCACCAATCTTCCATTTTGTAAACTTTGTATATAAGTATAAAAAGAAAGTGTGATTCGCGGATAGCTCAAAATTTTCCATGTGTTAGAGGGATATCCCCGTTGAACAATTCAGAGAAAAATTCTTCACGTCTCTATTTAGATATCAACGAAGCGAGTTCCCGTAATCACCGCAGAATATTTTTCTGTCGAACAGTGATGTTTGGTTGGCATTATCGTGGCGCATCTGTTAGTATCACAGAATCACTAGGGCTCAGTAATGCCAAAGGGGCAGAAGCGGTTCGAGAAGGCGGTCGTTTCGGTAGTTGTGCTCGGGAGCTGTACGTTCTCGGGGTTGCAGCCGACAAAAAGGTTCATAGCTGCTGGTACAGTGCTTGAGAGCGAATATAGACGACATATATAACGCAGCTAAAAAGCGAGGGCGGGTGCTCGAAAACGGCGAGATGGCTGACAGATTTTCGTTGGTCTGTGCGCACTCGTCCGCGCGCTATTCGGTAAAATTGAGCCGATAGGAACGTCAAGCGACACGTTTTAGCGAGGAAAAGCATATTAAAATCTGAATGGCAGACGGGTGAAATTGTGTTGACGGTAGAAACGTAATTCTCCAGCCAAGCGAACTCTCTCTCTCTCTCTCTCTCTCTCTCTCGCTTTCTCTCTCTCCTCCCTCCATCCCTCCATCCCTCCCTCCCACTGCCCATACGCTCTTTCCCCTGAACCTTTTCCTGCTCCCAGCTCCTGTTTTCAGAGTGTTTTCAACTTGAAGTCCATGTGGAGATAATCTCATCTCGAATTGTAATTCTCATCGGTTAGCGTTTGTTCTATAACTACAGGGCGTTCAATAGGAAGTTGCTAGATTTAAATAAGTGTCTCTTCCCTCCATGAATTCAATAGGGGTCCCTTTTTCTGAGGTGCATACTTGAGGCCCTGCAGTTTTATTCCAGCTGTGGTTGAAGCAAGTACGCGCGCGTCAAAATGAATGAGCTCACCACGGAAGAAAAAGTATATCTTATTGAGTGCTTCTTCTCGAGGGGAAAAATTTATAGTAATGCGTATAGAGGGTTTCGTACTAAGTTTGGAACTCATAGAGTTGTCAGCGAAAACACTCTGTAAAGGTAAGAATTTAATATTTATTCATATTCATCTGTCACACAACTTGTGTTTCAATTCAATTAAACTGCATTGAAGTAATTTTACGTTAATTTTTTGTAGGATAATCGATAACTTCGTGAAGTATGGTACACTCCAGGACCGTAGACACGAGTTGCCAGGTCCATCTGTTACCGTGACTACACCAGAGAAGATCAGCGAAGTTGAGAATTATTTCAAACAAAATCCAAGTGATTCGATTCGGAAAGTTGATCAAGCATTAAAAATAACCAAATCGCCATTACATAACATTTTGCAATATTTTTTAAAGTTTCATACGTATAAAATAAGCACTCATCAATTGTTAACTGAACATGCCATGACGAAACGCATCGAATTTTGTAACACTATTACGGGAATATTTGAAGCCGAAGAACTTAATGAGAAACTGATTATATATTCCGATGAAGCACATTTTTGGATGAATGGGTACGTAAACAAGCAAAATTACCGGTTTTGGGGAACGGAAAATCCCAAAATATCGCTAGCAAAGTTCCTTCATCCACAGAAAGCAACGGCATAGGCAGCGATTTCAGTAAAAGGAATTTATTTGCAATTCTTGGAATCTACGGTAACAGGAGAGAGTTACAAACAGCTTTTGGAAATGAAATTCTTCCCTTATGCAAAAAAAGAGGGGACTGGTTAAAAATGTTTACTTTATGCAAGATGGAGCGACGCCGCACCGGACTCATGAGGTGTTTGAAGCTATTCATCGCGTATATGGGACTCGAGTAATCGGTCTGGGGTACCCTAAATTTGCTCAAGGCGGACTAGAATAGCCACCGCACTCGCCGGACCTGAACCCTTGTGATATTTTCTTCTGGGGTTACATTAAAGATCATTGTTACGCTAAAAACCCCAGCACAGTAGAAGAACTGATCGCGGCCATCCAGGAAGTGGTTCGCGGCATTACGAACGATATGCTGGACACAGTTTTTCACAGTTTTTAAAAGAGAATTGATTTTTGTGCACAATCGAACGGTTCGCACTTCGAAAATATCTATCATTAATCACTGTACTTTTTCGTTATTTTTATAAGATGTAATAAATTGACATAAAAAATATCTGACGGTTTTATTTATGTGCCTTTAAAACTGCAGAGTTTCCTCTATTTAAAGCAATTTGGCTTTTCTGAGTCTGTGCACGTGTTTTAAAATGACAGTCGATTAGTTTCAGCAACTTCCTATTGGACACCCTGTATATTCATTCCCCGTCATGGACGAAATATTAAGAGTCTATGGCGTTTAGTATAAACATCCATCGTAAATAATATAAAAGTAACCTAATTATCTAAATAGTTTATCGCGGAGAGAATTATAAAATAACTCCAGAGACTATATTATAATAGCCCCATCAATAAACTGTAGTTAGCTTTACTATATTGTCTTTTACTATAATCGTTTGATATTCTGTTGATATTAGACATTATTCTTTGTACATATATGGGAAAAAACCCAAAGCGCTTCTTGATCGATTAATGACCCGAATCGGTAGATTTCAAATGTGTCCAAATTGTTTTTGCTGATTAGACTCAATAAAAAATCCTACTTTTTCGGGTTTTATGGCGAGTCCTCTTCATGGAGGACGGATTGGATAACTTCTTCGTGTCTAAGGTTGATACTTTACCGTGTTCGGAATCTTACATTCAATCTCAAATGGGATGTTGCAAACTCAACCCTTTTTTGGTTCTAGAACCGCGAAACAGCTATATTTTAATTGTATTTTTCAGACGATCGTCTGAACGAACTCGAACCTTTTTCTTTATAGAAAACTAGAATGAAATCTTTGTACGTGTCTTTCGTCATTTTTGCTATTCCATAGAATATCGGTCGTGGTAATGCGGTGAAAAATTATTGAAGTGAAATAAATATCAACCTAAACTTCCAGCGAATGCATAGGCTGATGACATACTCTGGCGTTAAGAACTAAAGAATTACTGAAATTTGCCTAACTTTTTTATCGTGTTCAAATAGTTCTATCTCCGCGAAAAATGACCGGAAAATAAATCCAAACAAACAGTTTTGAAGTTTGAGCTTTTTGCTTTCGAATCGATTGTTGACCCTTGTTTTAAGGTTCAAGCAACTTTAGAATAAGCCTCCCCTAACCTAATCCTGTTTAGTGATTTGGTTCGGATGAAGAAATAAAGGGTTTTTCAATAAGGGCGGGTAGGTGTTGAAAAGGAATAAAACAAGCTGTGTGTGAGGTATTAACGAAATTCTTTTTGTATTTGAAAGACCTATGTATGCCCTTATGTATGGAATATAACATCGTTCAAATGTCCGCCGCGGCTTGTCACGGTAGCACGGATCCGAGTGATCCAATTTTCAATGACTCTGTCGCATAGATCCGGCTGAATTTGAGCGATAGCCTGGGTTATGTTGAATTCAAGAGCCATGGTCGATTGCGGCTTATTGGCATAGACTTGCGACTTCAAGAAAACCCACAAGAAAAAGTCTAGCGGGGTCAAATCGCACGATCTTGGTGGCCAATTCACGTCACCTCTGCGAGTGATATCCTTAGCGTCAAATCGTTCATGCAGAATGTGCATCGTGGCGTCCGCTGTGTGGCACGTAGCGCCGTCCTGCTGGAACCACATGTCGTTTACGTCCATATCGTTCAATTTGGGTCAAAAGAAATCGGTTATCATCGTTCTGTAGCGTTCGCCGTTGACGGTGACGGGCTCACCAACGTCGTTTTCAAAAAAGTACGGACCAATGACGCCGCCAGGCCAAAATCCGCACCAAACAGTAACTTTTTGTGGATGCATTGCCACCTGGCGAACCTCGTGTGGGTTGGCGTCATCCCATATACGGCAATTTTGCTTGTTAACATAGCCATTCATCCTCAGATGCGCCTCGTCACTAAAATGGGCGCAACGCGCGCAACGTTTGCACTACCGAACACTCCTTTTGATAATAAAGTTTTATCATTTGGACGTGCTGTTCAATCGTTTAACTTGCCATGCGATTCGGCATCAATGACTGAATAATAAACAACAAATTAGACAGACGCCACCAAAACAACATGGCCGCCACAGGCCGCCTACTACCCACGATAATTGAAAAACCATATATTTTCGGCTAAATGAAGTAATGGATAGTTTGAGTATTTCAGACATTCCCATTCGGTTATTTTTGATAAATTACTGTACGACAATTGTTTGGCGAGTTATTCGTGATCAAAGCAAACCCAGACTTTCAACTCTAAACGTATATATATATATATATATATATATATATATATATATATATACACACACATATATATATATATAGGAAGTGAAAAAATGATCGTATACAAATTGCATGAACAGGTTGGGAAAGCTGAAAGTATTCGGTTTCAATTCCTTCAATCATTAATGCGATAAAAAAATATTCATGCTGTGAAATTCGTTTGAAAATAACCTTAAAATAGTAGCTTGCAATTTTTCGTCAAACATGATGATACGGCGAGAAATATCATGAGAACAATAGCGTATTTTTCTCACGTTCAGTTAATAAACCCTCAAACCGGTGCGTTGGTCTAGTCGTTAGCGTGCCGGCTAGCAGGCCGGGAGGTGGCGAGTTCGAATCCCAGTCGCGTACTTTTGTCGTGAAATGTTTTTATTCGATATTTTTCGGCGAAAGACGACTAGTTCCGTGACCGGGAAGTGAACTTGTGACCGGCTGTATCGGTATAGGTTTTCCGCAGTTTCCCTATACCCATGGCAAGTATGTCATGGTGAATACGATACAGAGGGGGAAGTCGGTTGCGGCCGCAAGGTGGGACGACAGGAGGTAAGGGAAGAGTTGTGGAATAGCGAAGGGAGGCGGGGGGGGGGGGGTTGCGGAATGGAAGATATGAACGAAGTTGAAGCGGATTGAGGCTCGTAAAAAGGGCAAAGATCCTTTACGGCTGGAACGAACCAATAAATAAAAAAATAATTATAAAATCCTCAATACGTACATTACATATTTAAACCCTAAAAACGTTCAGATTTTTCCCCTATATCTTAACCCTCAGGGTTAAGAAAAAAAGACCCATAAAAAAGTTCCGTTGAGTACGATCGTGGTTTAGGCTATCCCAGGAACTTTGATCGGCTGTATCTTGGGCGGCAATTCATCATTTACAACATTTTTCCAATAGATCGAATATTTCTTTGGAAGTCTGGTGGTTCTTTCTGATTTGTGATATCTTTTTATTAAAAAAAATTAAAGTTGAAAATATAATCATCCGTCCCAAAGTTTTCATCTAAATACGTTTTTTTTCTTTCAAAAGCTTGTATTTTTGTTAAAAAAGAGACCCATGTACGAATGGAGGAGTACTGCCGGATCTACCCATACGGCCCAGAATTGGCACGACCCCGGCTGCTAAGTTCTGCTTACAAGGAGACGGCACGATCGTGGGGTCGGGGATTTGGTCGACTTTTTTTGTGGTGAAAGAGGACCCCTAGCACCTCACGTGGTTAAAGTAGTAGGACGCACTACTCGGAAAATTCTGAAAAAAACCGATTCAAAGTTTCTTAGGCACCTTATAAGTTTAAAATGTCAGGCACTTGTCGAGCCGCCGCCTAGTCTAGACGGTTAGGGCTCGGTCTTTTGCGCCGGAGGTCTCGCGTTCGATTCCTCCTTCGGATCTTATTTTTTTTTCTTTTTTTTTTTTTTGTTATCTCAACAATTATTCAAAACGTTTCTCATCCCTACATTATTTTTTTAAATTTATTTACATTCATTTTTTAAAATTATTTTCATTTTTTTTAAATTATTTTCTTTTCCGATAAATCAATTCATAACGGTGGGTTTTTTTATTTTTCATTGTAAAGTATATGAGGAGGAACATTGGCTTTTTAATGAGAATAACGAAGTCGATGAGAAAAAATTCAATTTTTATTCATACAATAATTATATACAAAAACCGCAGTGGTACAGTCCGACCTCTCACTAAGTATACCCGCAATAAGCACGCTTCCCCAGTTTCTCGCTCGAGCACTTTCCCTTACTCCGACTCGAACTCCGAGCTCGAGTCACGCTCGAGTGAATTTGCGCGTGGACCTCTCAATAAGCACGCCCAACCGAGGCGAGCTCAGATGAGTAAAATGAGATAAATACATAGTTACTTAACGTGAAAAAGTTCATATTTGTTCGTGCGTGCTTATCGTGAGGTTCGCATGCTATAAAGAGCGAGAGAGACAAAGAGAGTCAGCGAGCGTAGAGTGCGCGCCTGGTGAGGGACCCGCATTCTCGGAAATACTCTTCCCCTTGCGGGCTCTTCCGTGCTTATTGAGAGGTCGGACTGTAATTATCGTAGGAACAAACAACGCAATATTTTTTGCGACATCTTGCGCAACATATAAAAGCCGATTTTTTACAATCGCAGGGAGTTTGCAATACATCCGTACAAAAACATGTCCCATTAACGGAGACTTTTGGAGGACTTACTTTTACAGAGCAAGTTGGCATATTTTCGTATATAATTATTATATGAATAAAAATTGAATTTTTCCTAATCGACTTTGTTATTCTCATTAAAAATCCAATGTTCCTCTTCATATACTTTACAATGAAAATCTAAAAAACCCACCTTTATGAATTGTTTTATTGGAAAAAAAGAAAATAAATTTAAAAAATGAAAATAATTTTTAAAAAATAATGTAAATAAATTCAAAAAATAAGGTAGGGATGAGAAACGTTTTGAATAATTGTTGGAATAACAAAAAAAATAGAAATAAAAATAAATCAGATCCGATAGAGGAATCGAACGCGAGACCTCCGGCGCAAAAGACCGAGCCCTAACTCTCTAGTCTAGACGGCGGCTCGACAAGTGCCTCACATTTTAAACTCATAAGGCGCCTAAGAAACTTTGAATCGATGTTTTTTAGAATTTTCCGAGTAGTGCGTCCTACTACTTTAACCACGTGAGATGCTTGGGGTCCTCTTTCACCGCAAAAAAATTCGGCCAAAGACTCGACCCCACGGTCGTGCCGTCTCCTTGTTAGTAGTACTAGCCCAGTATAGATAAATTATTTGACCAGTACAGGGTGAATCCTGATGTCTAGTACTAACAAGTAAACATATATGGGTCTCAACCGAGAGTCGGTTCAGTACTGGGGACAAACTGGGCAGATGTTATGGTTTATACTGGCTGCGGAATATTTTGCGGGATACCCGACTGTTGTCTCAGTACTGGTTATGTGCTGGGCTGACTTCTGTCGTAAAATTCGAGCGTAAATTATTTCGGCATGACCTTAACAGTTGGGTCAGTACCGAGCATACAGTGGGTTGATATTTGTGTTTCGTATGTCAATGGCGTATGCCAATGTACTACCGTTACTTGTCGCAATACTGGGTGTGTGCTGGGCCGACATATATAATATATCACTCGGGGACTTGTTCTTTCGACCACCACAAGAAAACACGTGACGGCCGAGTAGTGGACTCGTCATCCGACGTTACGTTGATAGAATACTGCGTAGCAATTTTTAATTTATGCTCAGCTACAAGGAAGGACAAAGGCTAAGCTTGTGTGAGGATCTCGGCGTGCGAAGGATGGGGCATTCGAATTTTTTCACAAATACACTACAGACCAACCGCAAACACCCCAAACAACCCCAAACCCTAAACAACCTTAAACAAACCCAAACAAAAATTATCCTGATTCTAGCAGGAGCCCCACTTCCGAATATTTACGAAGTTTCTTAACTATATATTTAATAAATACAGTAAAGAAAAATTAAGAAATAAAATTTGAAAAATAGAACCACTGAAAAGCGACGAGAAAGTCACATTAGTATTTTTTTTTTCAAATATCGTTCGAATTGGATACAATTTTCTATCTATAACAGAAAAGGATGGTAAAATGATTACGTACGCAAGGACAGATCCGGCCAACTCTTGCCCCTATGGCTGCCTTATCTGGTTCAAGATTGGCCCAAAACCGGCCGCCAAGATAATAACTTTGCGCTTCCGGTGCTTGATAACAGATTCACCGTTATAGAAGTTTGATTAAATTAGCAGTAAATTATTAATGATGAATCATACTTAATAAGCTACTTTTAGGTTTTTTTAGATATCTCGAGTCAACATTTTTAGCCTCCTTTGAACCTTTGTAGGACCCATTTCTTTTATAATACACAAGCCGCCAGCCTCCGTTGAATCTACCAAACCCAATTTGTCGAGTTCAGTGCCATGAAAACACCTCCTCTTGGTTCAGTGTAGCCTCTGTGTGTGTAGTTTCGGTGAAACGTGGAGAATTCAGGTCTTCTTAACCTGCTTTTGATCTCAAATTCGTTGCCTCGACCCCACCCAACCTGCTTTCGGCCCAAATGCGATATCTCCTTCATCATCATTCGATTGTGGCCTGTTCGGTAACCCGTTCTATGACGGAAAAATACGTTTTTCCTGATTATCGCCCGAAAATTGATGCAGGTAAATATGCATTATCAGATGATGAATCAATACTACACAATTAATAAAAATACATCGTTACCTTATCAAATTATTAGTGAAATATTAATATGCGAAAACAATAACATTTTTTCAATATCGGTTTATTATTATTTTATAGGCGATTCATAAAAGAATGCTCGTAGATATAGTCTTACTCCAATTCCATCAAATTTATGGGCGTCATGAATTTTCCTGTGAAAAAAAATCTCACAGGAAAATTCTTTAAAAAATCCAGGCTGTCCAGTATAAACGTTCGCTACTTTTTACATCTTTGTCATTTCCGCTTGAACCCTACAGTTCTTGAGTTACATTGACTTTTTCAGAATTTTTTTTTTTTTGCGTAAAATGACAGCTGCGAAAAAAATTCGTGTGAAACTTTTCAAAAAACGAAAATGGAGCTCTTGCTACATCGTTCAAGTTTATCATGGATATACATGACCATAAGTTTTCATAAGTTATGAATTTTCACTTATTTCATAAGATCCATAATCCAATTCGTGATGGTCGAAAAAAGTGGAAAAATCGTCACGTATAAAAGTGCTTACCGGGTCGAAAAAAAAACAAAAAATATTTCAAAAAAGCAAAATAAAGCTGATTTGTTCCCTCCAAAATGCCATTCGGTAAATTATTATTTATTTATTTTTTTTACCAAGCTGTGTAACTTTTAGTGTGGTAAGAAATATCGACTGGTGTATCCAAACTTTTGAGTGGCAATGTATATTATATAATACTATATACAGGGTGAGGCACTAACTGTTGCCACCTTGAATATCTCTGTAATTATCGACGTCACAAAAAAATGTTTGAAACAAAAGTTGTACCGTACGGAAGGGGTCATCAAATGCGACCATTTTTTTTTATCTCAGAGGAGGCGCTGTCGCACAGTAAAGGTCATCTCCACTGTTGTAAACGGGTCGGTACATTTTTTTTCAACTATCTTGTAGAGCATCGAAAACTGCATAAAAAACATTCAATCGTCAAAGTCGCTCAAGGTCATTTAAGATCAAAAAGTGACATGAACTTTATTTTTATGTGAAATTATCGGTTAATGTATGGTGTGAGATTATGGCGATAGAATCATAGGCCCTTATTTCATTGAAGGGAATCTTAATGGTAGGAAGTACACCGCATTCCTTCAAGAAACATTAGGTCCGTTATTGGAAGAAATACCTTTAGAAACCAGAAACAGAATGTGGTATCAACACGATGGGTGCCCGGCACATTTTTTACTGATAGCTAGAAATGAATAACAAAATAGATTTCCAAATCGTTGGATTGGACGCGGAGGAGCTGTATCGTGGCCGGCTCGCTCGCCAGACTTGATGCCTCTGGACTTTTTCTTGTGGAGATACTTGAAAGATCTTGTTTATAAAGAACGTTCAACTACGCCGGATGATATGCGTGAGAGAATTCTTCGAGCCTGTGATTCGATAAGTGCCGAAGTGATAATAAATTCTACACAATCCGTGATGAGGAGATTGCAATACTGCATTGATTCCAATGGCAATCACTTTGAACATCTACTGTGAATAAAGGTAATTTCACATAAAAATAAAATTCATGTCACTTTTTGATCTTAAATGACCTTGAACGACTTCGACCCCTAAATGTTTTTTATACAGTTTTCGATGCAGTTTTCGATGCAGTTTTCGATGCTTTCGACAAGGTAGTTGAAAAAAAATGTACCGTCCCACTTAAAAAAGTGGAGGTGACCTTTACTGTGCGACAGCGCCTCCACTGAGATAAAAAAAATCGTCGCATTTGATGACCCCTTTCGTACGGTACAACTTTTGGTTCAAACATTTTTTTGTGACGTCGATAATTACAGAGATATTCAAGGTGGCAACAGTCAGTGGCTCACCCTGTATATTATACTTGAAATATGTGGTTGCATTAATATATGCGAATATACACTACCGGTCAAAAGTTTTCGGACACTTCAGATTATTGCACAATTATGTTAGAATTATTAATTATATAGAGCTTTATAGTATCTTCGTAAAGTAATATATGAAATAAATTATATTATTTGGTAACATTATTTGGCAATTATCCAGTGCTCGCAAGTTTTGCAATTATGTGAAGTATCCGAAAACTTTTGGCTGGCAGTGTATGTCTAAATAACATAATGTTGATATCCATATTAAACGTTAGGGTGTTAATAATAACACCCTAATGCTTATGGATGATATAGATAAACCCTCTGGACCCTCCATCTATAGATGGAGGGTCCAGAGGGTTTACAGTGCGCCTACACTGACAGAAAAATTCTATTCATATTAACTAATCGCGTGTATTTGATTCTTTTTTATTTAACTGGATTTTTCGTAGAACTAAAGTTTTCCTATTGCATTCCATTATCATAATTATTTATTTCAAATATATTCAAATATTTGATTCATTCAAATCAAAATTTAATATCTTCCAATAACTAAATATTTTACTCGAACCCCATACATTTGTGATTCCGTTTCGTCTGTTCAAAAAACAATTTAGTTGAATTCACTAAATGGATCTAGCTAATTTTTTAAATTTAAATTAAATAGAATTTGCGTAGAGTCAACCATTTTTCTATTTGATTGAACTACTGGTCTGTCTTTATTGCCACACTCATGTCAAAGGGGTATGGGGGCAGAGAGGGTGGAGAGAGAGGAATTATGTACATATACACTCATTACAAAAATTAAGGGAACAGCAAAATTTCAAAAAAAAAATCACTGATTTTTGAATAGCTGTAACTTCGTGAAAAATGGTCGGATCGTAAAAAAATGGCGTTTTAAAGCATGAAATCTCTAGTTTACGAAGCTCGCCGGTAAACATTTTTTAAGCAACACGCTCGGTGTGAATCTAAGAAATGGCGCGAGGCAAACATTGTCAATTTTTTTTTCACAATCGTCCTCGGGCTCAAAAACATTTGTTTTCAGCTTGATCAATACAAGGGGTCATTCAGCCTGATTCTGCAGCTTCAAAACGGTAATTTTTGGACCTCTGAACGACCATTTGTCGCTGAGATATCGGCGTTTGAAGAAAAAAGGAGCTTTCTTCGTAGATCATCAATATCTCATGAACAAATGATCGTAGAGCGAGCTAAAGGTGGGTTTCGTAATCAGGAATAAATTCTCTAAAAGCACCTTTTGGTACTTTAGAGATTTTTTTTAACCTCAATATTGATTTGAAAAAGTACGAAAAAATGACTTTTTTCCCATTTTGGCAAATCCATGTCAACATCGCAAATATTGCTAACATGATTCATGTTTCTAGGTTTTTTTGAGTTCAATACATGCCCAAAGACCCTCCACAATTTTATATTGATCGGCTGAACCGTTATTTTTTTACCGAAGCGTCAAAGTTTTATCAAAAGTTCAAGGAACACTTTTATTGTTCCTTAAATGTCGATTAACGATGATTAAAATGAAAAAAATCGTTATTTTTCCTCACAATTTCGCAATAACTTTTCTTTAAATCTTGGAAAAAGAAAAAAAATTGAAAATATTGAAGAAAAAAAAATTTCAGCATTTGAACGATTGATCATGAGAAATTGTGAAAAAAATAACGTAACTTTTTTTCCCTTAAATTTGAATTTTTTTTCAAAATTTTAAATTTTTTACCGGTGAGATTCGTAAACTAGAGATTTCAAGCCTTAAAACCCCATTTTTCTCACGATACAACGACTTTTCACGAAGTTACGGCTATTCAATAATCAATGGATTTCTTACTTATTTTACTGTTCCCTTAATTTTTGTAATGAGTGTATATATAGGTTATGTTTGAAAAGTCTATAGCATGTTATTCGATAAAACTCTCTAATTATTACAATGATATTAACTAATTGATATGGTTCATGTGAAACAATAAATAATTATAGGAATTCATTTGGTCTCTTATGTCATATCTCCGACTAAAATGTTATAAGCACTCGGTAGCATAGTGGCAGCGTGTGTAGCTATGAGTAGGAAGGCACTAGGTTCGAAAGACGAATTACGATGACAAATCGTTGTGGAAAAACTCTCAATTAAGGGATTTAATATTTTATGCGTATAGTATACTTAGATGTACGGTGTACATTGTAAGCAAATAAAGATTTATTTCGGCAGTGTACAGTACGCCGAACGGGGGGCCAGTAGGTTCTGCAGAAGCGCTTGAAGTAGGCCAACCTGAGGTTCAACAAGTTGAGTTGTGGACCTCATTGGCCTCCTTTCAGTCAAAATGTCCAGTTTCTGCCATGCCGGAAGTTAAACGGAGGCCCTAACGCATGGTGTTTCCAAACACTGTACCCTCCTTTAGATACCCGATAATCCGCTATCGCCGATTTCTGCTCGGGAAAGGAAGCCTTCATTTTGCGGGTTGAAAGGGGGTCGAAAATGTTGACTCGGGGTCTTCAAAGAAAAAATCGTGATAGACGAAAAATATATTCTCGGAGCTACAACCACATATTTACCTAGCAGGTGACCGCGAAGGCGGAAAAGTGGGAAGAGATGCCAGAAAAGGAAATTACATTGGTACGCGCGCACGAATATATTTATATTGATTTGTTTCCCTTTTTTGCTTATATTTTTATAAATATAGTTTTATAAATACATTACGGATGTTGAGCCTCTTTTCAAGCCTCTACTCATACCCATTATACAACTAAAGTATTGATTTAGCATGAAACTGAATACCGGCTGAAATTGACTACCAATTTTGAACCACCGCTAGTCATCCGTATCTGCCCGGCATTGGGTTGCACGCGTTGGTGCACGGAGCACAACTCAATATTGACACCCTTCAGACTTCGGATTCCTCTTACTGCTGGCGAAGTCCTGATTTAGGAATCGTCTTAGAGCAAGCAATAACTTCCGGCCCAAAACGGGGCACATATTCTGAACCACGACCAGTAACCAATAACGAGCCGATTCACAGCACCGTACGTTTGACCGAAGTTAAAAACCCAAAACTCTCCCAATACTAATTTTGACTTGGGTAAACGTTGAGCCTTGGTAGTCTTCCAGTATTAGTACTTCTGGCGACAGTACTGAGCCCAGTTTCTAGTATATATATGGGCATGTACCAGCAAAGTATTGATTTAGGGGTCGTCTCCGAACTGGCCCTAAAGTGAACTAGAATCTGTGGCCCGAAATTGAGAACGTGTTCTGAGCCCATACCCGTGAACAGTGTCGAGCCGGTTCACGGCACCGTGTGTTGAACTAGTGTTAACAACCCAAAATTGTCCCAATATTGATTTTGACTTGGATTAGTACTGGCTCTTGACAGTTTGCTAGTATTAGCAGCTCTGGCATCTGTACTGAGCCAAGACTAAGCCAAGTTTCCATTCTATAAATGGGCATTTACTGGCAAAGTACTCATTTAGGGATTGTCCCAAGACTAGGAGTAATATCTGGCCCAAAACTGGGCACTTGTTCTGAGCCAATACCCGTAAACAGTGTCGGGCCAATTCACGGCACTATAACTTGGACAGGTGTAAACCAAGTCAAAGTTGTCTCAATACTGATTTTGGGTTGGGCAAGGCTTGGCCCTTCGTAGCCTGCCAGTATTTGCAGCTCTGGCATCAGTAGAGTGCCTACACGAAGCCAGTTTGCAATACGTATATGGGCGATAGAACATTCTCATAGGCCACCTCAACGTTTTCCTAGCCATTGTACGGGAAAAAATAACAATACATATTAAAACTATATATTAGACATATATATTACACATATATTTAAAGTTATACTATCTACACACATTCAAAATAATAAAGTGTTACATCCCAGTATTTTGGTATGTAATATGTACGAGCTTTCGGGATGAAGCCTTCCGCTAACACACTCGTTCTCATCGATTATTATCTGTATTATACACCCAGATAGACAGATGTACCTCATATTGGCATCATACGTACATCATTACTGCGGCATAGAAAGTCTCACAGCTGTGTATCCCTTATGAGTGCTCCCGTTGAAGTCATATTTGCATCACATGATGATTCACAATAATACATCCAAATGAAGCAAAGTTGTTCTCACGCGAATATGCATGCAGTGAATTCATCAGACTAGCAAAATCGGGTCACGAATATCTAACAATAAGTGACTGCATATGGAGCTCATATGGATGTCACGGCGTGAAGAAATCGTAGTGCTCATACGGAGCTCATATTAGCGGCATGACGTGACGTAACTATGCTGTGCTCATACGGAGCTCATATTAGCGGCATGACGTGACGTAACAATGCTGTGCTCATACGGAGCTCATATTAGCGGCATGGCGTGACGGAACTATGCTGTGCTCATTTGGATCTCATATGAGTGCCATAGCGTGAAAAATTAAAAAATCCAAAAATTGTGATTAGAAAAATTTGGTAGGATTTTTATATCCATATGCTTTATCTATGTTCCTGCCTATATGATAAATGGATTGAAACGTATCCTGCCTAGTTAAAAAATTTTACCTACCTACGGTTTGAACCTACGTCTTCTAATTCGAGAGCTGAGCGCGCTACCTACCTAGCCATTGTAACACTTGTGCAAACTTTCTTTGTGTCTTTGCTTACTTATATCATTCCGGATTTGTATGCATACCGCCGTTATATTGCGCTCATGGGATGTATCACTGAGGAATATGCATATCCCCGTCATATTGCGCTCATCGAATGTATCACTGAAAACATGCATATCGCCGTCATGGAATGTACCACAGAAACATACATATCGCCGTCATATTTTGCTCGTGGGATGTATCACTGAGAAATATGCATATCGCCGTCATATTGCGCTCATCGAATGTATCACTGAAAACATGCATATCGCCGTCATAGGATGTATCACTGAGAAACACGCATATCGCCGTCATGTTGCGCCCATCGAATGTATTACTGACAAACATGCATATCGCCGTCATATTGCTTGCATGGCATGTCTACTACCAGTGTTAACCCAGTAAATTCAGCAACACAAGTCATTGGATGACTCCCATATGACGTAAAATTTGCAGATATTAATTGTGGACACTTGAGCACAGCGATATGAGTTCAACGTTCTCCAAACGTATGATGCATTTGTAAACGACATATTGAGATCAAAATCCTTTGTACATTCACGATACTAAATGAGTTGACGGCTTTGCATCACGACATGTAGTCAATATGCTGTTAAATTTTCTTCATCAATTGTATGCACGGCGTGATGATCATGACTGTCTATCTGGGCAGTTTTTTTTCACTCTTTTGAGTTCAAATACATTCTACGAATCGTTAAAATAATTACGATAAAAACGATAAAAAAAATAAAAAACGATGCCTTCTGCGACGTTTAGTCCGACCTGCGTAATAATTACCCGAGCTCGAATTTCACATGCATGCCCTATCTACACTGGGCACCGGCTGAACCTGCCGACCGACCTTTCGACAGTTGGGGCCTCAAAGTTTTTTCCCCTCCTCCTAGTTCGGGCTCCCTCCATCGATTCCTATGACTTCCGACGAAAAAAGCGCGACATTAAAAAATCGGTCGGGTTATATTAACGTAGACCGTACCCTGAAGGTTAATCATTAGAAAATACTATATTTGTCTGAAAGCATTAAAGCATCAAAGTTGGCAACTAAGGATGAAAAAGTCAATTTTTGTTGATTGTAATCGATTGTTCGCGGTTAGTAACACATTTGTTCCACTTTCATTTTCATTTGTACTTTAAGGGGGTAAAAGCGACAGGGCTGCCAAAATATGGTCTACAACCTATTTCGGCATAAGCGACTTTTGTTAGGATTTCATGGAACATGATTTCCGCTTGATTTTACCGACTTCCGAATATAACAAAATCGAAATTGTTTAAAATTTAACAAAAACATCAGTCTAGACATTTCAATTATCGTTCCAAATCGATAAGTTGCGACGGTAATAGACTATTGACCGTTGTCTATTCGTCCCCTTAAGGTACAGACAAAACACGCGGCAGTACAAATGGGTACAAGCGATTGGGAATCGGATCTCATTATCCGTAGGTTTCGATCAACAATCCAATTGGCGAGTTAGAATTCAAATAAATGTATGATTGACCTGTCTATTCTTTCCGGAAGGGTACAAACGAAACACGCGGCGGTACAAATGTGTACAAATTATAAGAAAGCAATCCCTATTTGCAGCTTTCAATGATCATTCTTAATTGGCGAATTACAATACCAACGGAGTACCGTTCGACGTTTTTAGTCATCCTCTTGAGATAGAAATAAAAAAATCAGCGCTACAAACGGTCACAAACTATCAGGAAGAGAGTATTAGCAGATTTCGATAATCCCGTCAAAAAGAGACTGTTAACAGATTTCGATAGTCCCTCTAATCGGCCGAATAAAGACACTTCGAAATCTGCGATCTCTATTTCCGATCATTTGCACCCGTTTGTACCAACGCGTATTTTGTTTCTACCTTAAGGAAAGACTAGATACGCCGATTGAAAGTCTATTTGGATCGTAACCTGGTCTTTAGAGGGATAATTGAAATCTGCTGACAGGAATCGCTTTCTGATCGTTTGTAACCGTTCGTACCACTCTGAATTTCGCTTGTACCTTCGAGGAACGAATAGACACGTCGACCGTAAGTTTATTTATGTCGTAATTCTGCCGTTTTGAGTGATTATCCCAATCAGTGAATGGCAATCGCTTTCTGATCGCTCGTAACCATTTTTACCGCCTCTTGTTTGATTTGTACCTTAAGGGCTAGACTAGAAACGTCGATCAAAAGTCAGTTTCTATCGTAAATCCGTCATTGCAAGTGATAATTGAAATCTGGATCCAAGAGTCACTTTTTGATTATTTGGATTGAAGTATTTAAGTATAACTCGGCTATTTCGCTTGATAATCGTAATCTGCAAATGATACTCTATTCCCGAGCACGTATACCCGTTTACCCCACCGCGTGTTTTCTTTGTACGTTACGGGTTACACCTAGTTAGCGGCTGGAAAAAAGAGGTATTTTCGTGATTTTGTTTTTAGGGAATGGTTTTTAACTTTTTTTCATAGTAAAGCATATCATTTCGAGTATCTTCAATATTTTTATTGTAAAATATTTATAAACGACGAAGATACAGTGAATTGCACAGGCCGCTGTGTAAAATAGGTCCTTCGCGGTGACCACTCCTGCTCGGAAACAAATCATCTGAAATGAAAAAAACCAAATGAATCTAGTTTCTATACCGTATTATCTAGTCTTTAATCGAAGGATTCAATAAAATAACGATTTTTGATAAAGTGATCGCCGATCGAAAGTGATCGTCGAAATTTCGGTGAAAAAAACAATATTTTCCGTGATATAAAAAAAGTTTTCACTGGAAAAAATGCTTCGATTAACGACTGCCTTTTGATACACAAAAAAAGTCTGAAATTTGAAGCAGATCGGAAATTTGAAGCAGATCGGTTCATTAGATAAAATGTAATGTATTACCTATAAATGGCATCATCGATGCCCCGGCCATACATGAAACCTTCTGCAGGGGTAGCAGCCTCCAACATTTCAATTTGGTGGTGCATTCGTAATAATCGTGCTTCCCGGGAGCGAGCCGTTCGCACGCGCTTTTCGTCCTCTTCTGCGACATGTGCACAGAAGAGCTTATTATTAACATATTGTTTATAATGAACTTCTTCCTCCATTGAACAAACACGCAGCAATATGGGCAGCTATAGTCACCGCAATCGAGACACTCGGTAAAATCTTCGGACTTATCTTCCATATCAGCTGATTATAACTCTGGTTATTTTTTTAGGTAAAACCACCCTTGCATCCTTCCAATCAGGTATCGTTGGAGTTCTGTATAGATCGGTTTTATTGCTTCCAAAACATTGAGAGGTAGAGCTGTACACTCGTGATGATAGAAAGCAAGTTCCCGGTTCACCAAAGCGTGCTGCCAAGAGCACCAAGACTCTTCTCCAGGCGGACATTTCGCGGTGCGGATCATCGTCGGTCGAAGTATAATAATCAAAGTTTGCTCATATCGACTTTTTCATATTTCTCACTGAATCTGCATTACGACAGATAGCTAAACCATAATATACCGTCAATTTGTCAATCATTTTCCCGATTAGCTAGTTTCTGCCGCCGATGCCTCAATTTTTTTCGCGCAATCGCGCAATGTACGTCCCTTTCCCTTTTGGACGTGACCGATGCATTCCTTTTCTGTAACGGTGATACTATCACGAGGATAAGCGTTTCGAATACTGGTGTATTAACGGTCTGAACGGATCAGCTGCGTGCTCTAAGCGGCGGCCCTCTTTGTATAGAGTGGACCCTGATGTTTAGAGCGTGCAGCTGCTCCGTTATACCTACGTTGACCGGTTCGCCGGATCTACCTGTAAACGTTCATAACTCCCCAAATTTTCAACGGACCGACTTCACATTTCTAGAGAATATTTTTGAAAGGTTATATTATAAGAATCCATCGAAAACGAAAAATGGATTTTTTTTTAAATTCCAACTAGTTGTAACCCCTTAACGGGATAAATAGACACGACGGCTAAAGGTTTATTATCCTCGTAACCCATCCATTTAGACCGGTAATCGAAATACCGACACATCTTTTTTTTTAAACAAACCTAAATTTTTCTTAATTTCAAGATTAGTTCAATCAAGTACAAGCCATGTCCAATGAGATCATATGAATAAAAATCGCTTGTGTCAAAATGGGTTACGGACCACATCTTGGCACCCCTGGCATATCTATCCCCGTCAGGCATTAACGAAAATAACAGTGGTACAATCGGGTACTAACCGAGTATAATCGAATGCAATCAATAAACATCGGAGAATTTTCGGATTTCGGAGAACATTTTTTTCGATATGATGAACTTCTATTCTTATATAATGAAAACCGAAAATTTTTTTAAAAATCTAAGGTAAATGTCCCAATTATTGAACACAATCTTGTATTTTTATTATTTCTCATTTACCTGCATGCATTTACTTATTTATAAAAATTTTATTACCTATATGGAACTTGTAGCTATCGACATGTTACCTTGTCCAAAAAAAGCTTTAATTAATGGAGAAAAAAATTATTTAATCAGCAACGGTGACCCGATTTGACGTCTCGTGGTAACTGTTTATCGTGTTTGCTAAGACGCGCCGCTTCATACGTAAGGGCATAAAAAATTCAAAAACTGTCGCATCTCAAAAAGTAAAGGCGTTTCAGGTTCCTCAGAAAATTTCTTACAAATAACAATTTAAAAAAAATGTTTTTAAGGGGTCACCCCCACTTGCGATTTTGACAAAAATCGATTTTTTTTATTGCATTTTTTTGAAGCATAAGTATCTGAGAATATGTCCTGAAAATTTCAAGTCGATCCGAACAAAATTGACTGAGATATGAGCGTTGAAAGAGAAGAATCCGTGAATTGAAGAACTGAAATTGAAACTTTAAACGCGTTTTTCTCAAAATGGCATTTCTGAAGTCGGTGATCAAGATTACTCGAACACTAATGAACCGATCTTCTTGAAATTTTGCAGGCTTATTTAATTCATAAAAATGTAGTCTTTAATCGTTCGATTTTTTTTTTTCGAAAAAAAATGGCCTTTTTATAGCCAAAAACCGCCCTTTTTTTTGGTTACAATCGAACCATTAACTTTGTTGTAATGTAAACATTGACTGTCCGCCATTTTGTGAAAAATGAATATTTTTTAAAATCCTTCGATTAAAGATTAGTTTATACTTATATTTGACTAAATCCATCCGCATTTTTTTTCAGATGATCCACTTCGCCGCAATGTTGGTCACCGCAAACCGTGTATATAAAAACATTATTTCATTGACGGCCATTTGCCACTCAACAATGTAATATTTTTCAATAAAAAAATTACTGAAAGTTCTTCAAGATGTGTTCTTTAAGCTGGTATATTGATCGATTAAAAAAGTTTTGTAGTTTTCTTTAAAAAAAATCATGAAAAAGGTTTTTTTTTGCGCTACAAGTGGGGGTAACGCCTTAATTAATTATTTGTTAAAAAATACGGTGTTCGATCATTGGGACATAGAAAATGCAGTGTGTCCCAATTATTGAACACTCGAATTCTCCAAGATGGCGTCATTAAACCCATCAAAACATCGAGACAGTTAACGTGTGACAGATCGTGTGAATCGGATTTATTCAAACAAAAACTGTAAGTTCCTGAATAAACTTACCTTTATTCTTTTAATAATAACTCTAAGATCGTCAAATATATTTTTTATTTGTATTTTCGTGCAATGAACATAAAAAGAAAAGTAAAAAGAGAATATAACCTAAATGTAACCTAAAAATACGAATGTATTGTTCAATATTTTTTGCTCTCCGATATTTCAGGAACAAAATTTTCCCAATAAAACGGCATAAACATGGCGACCAAAAGACGTCGCTCTGCATATAGTGCGGAAGTTGTAAAAACCGCACTATATGCAGAGCGGTACATAAAAAGAAAATCAAGTTGGAGTCGAAAAACAAGAAAGCTGCAACAAAATCAAACAAAAACAGAATATAAAAACGAGGAAGCTGAAAAGAAAAATAAAATAAAGTTCGAGTTGAAAAGCAAACATAAACCAAATGCGAATGAACCAAAAACCTGATAAAAGGGACTAAATATATATTTTTGTATTTTTACATGATTAATAAAAGATTAGTTAAGTGCTTGATTTTGCTTTTATTTCTTAATATTGTACCCAAAATAATATTTTCAGAACGGAAGAAGAATTCTCGAGTGTTCAATAACTGGGACATACCTGTTCAATATTAGGGACATAGGCAGTTCCAGTGTTCAATAATTGGGACATTTGCATGCTTCACATTGTTATTCTTTTTTTTTCATTTGAAATCATTTAAAAATAATTTAAAGGGTGATTTTTCGAAAGTAAAAATATCAAAGTATCATTTGAACATGAAAGCGATGGTATTTTTCTTTATTTTATATTTTTTCTCACCGAATTCAATCCCCCAGATCCTTAGCTGTTCAATAATTGGGACATTTACCTTAAATGTTTAATAAACTTCTTTACCGAAATATTTTTTAAAAACTATTCCGTTTCCCATTATTCTATGAGTCTTTACTTGATGGTAAAAGTTTTTACTTTATGAATCTTGAACCAAGTGACCCTTTCTTTCAAATAAGTATGGTATATTTGAGCGACTAATACAGAAAAATGTGTGCATTTCGCAAGTTTGTACAGTCTTCAAAGTTTCACGAAATACGTTAGTTTACTAGATGTCGCATTAAGGCGTTACCCCCACTTGTAGCGCAAAAAAAGGCCTTTTTCATGAATTTTTTTAAAGAAAACTACAAAACTTTTTTAATCGATCAGTATACCATCTTAAAGAACACATCTTGAAGAACTTTCAGTAATTTTTTTGTTGAATAATATTACATTGTTTAGTGGCAAATGGCCGTCAATGAAATAACGTTTTTATATACACGGTTTGCGGTGATCAAAATTGCGGCGAACTGGATCATCTGAAAAAAAAATGCGGATGGATTTAGTCAAATATAAGTATAAACTAGTCTTCAATCGAAGGATTTCAAAAAATATTCATTTTTCACAAAATGGCGACAGTCGAAGTTAAGGGTTCGATTTTAACGAAAAAAACGGCCGTTTTTTGGCTATAAAACGGCCATTTTTTTCGAAAAAAAAATCGAACGATTAAAGACTACATTTTTATGTATTAAATAAGCCTGCAAAATTTCAAGAAGATCGGTTCATTAGTGTTCGAGTAATCTTGGTCACAGACTTCAGAAATGCCATTTTGAGAAAAACGCGTTTAAAGTTTCAATTTCAGTTTACACGAAGAACGGATTCTTCTCTTCCAACACTCATATCTCAGTCAATTTTGTTCGGATCGACTTGAAATTTTCAGGTCATATTCTCAGATACTTATACTTCAAAAAAATGCAATAAAAAAAACGATTTTTTCAAAATCGTAAGTGGGAGTAACCCCTTAAGGACTCAAGTACTTGAATTGTATGCACATTCAACTATTGGTCATTTATGGATGTTCAAAGTTGAATATGTTAATTTTCGTTGGATTACGAATAACTCGGTTAAAAGGGGTCACACGGAAAGAAAAAAAAACAAGCACATTATAGGAAAACATTCAATCTAAGAAAATGCATACAGTAGATGTGGCTAAAATATTCTTCTTTTGCTCGTGCAGACGTTCAATGTTGATAAAAACGTTTCAAAAGTGCATTCCGGCCATTTATAATTTAAAAAAAGTTATCCTGAAAAATACATACGAGGTATGGCTATTAAATAACCGAACCGAAGTCCATACGCCGAAGTCGAAACACCGAAGTTTTATTCGTCACCAATTACAGCAGAAGTTTTATCGCCTTCAATGTACTCCCCTTGGCGATCCCTACATCGCTCCATACGACGTTTCCATTGTTGAAAGCAGTGCTGGAAATCCTCTTCTGTCAGCTGGTTGAGAACCTCCGTCGCTTTTGCTTTAACCGCGTCCACACTTTCAAATCTTGTCCCCTTCAGCGCCGACTTCACCTTGGAAAATAGAAAAAAAGTCACAGGGGGTAAGGTCGGGCGAGTACGGTGAATGTTCCAACACGGCGATGCCGGATTTTGCGAGGAACGCTTTCACAGACAAGGCAGAATAGGCTCATGCATTGTTGTGGTGGAGGATCCAGGATTTGGTCTTCCACAAATCGGGTCTTCGTTTTCTCACACGCTCACGTAGGGCCATCAGAACCTCGATGTAGAAATGTTGATTGACCGTCTGACCCTCGGGGACCCAGTGAACGTAGACAATGCCACGAATGTCGAAAAAGACAATCATCATTGCTTTGAATTAGGATTTGCCCATTCTGGATTTTTTGCTTTGGCGAGCGTGGGCTCTTCCAATGCATGGATTGCCTCTTTGTTTCGGGATCGTAAGTAAAAAAACCCCGATTCATCACAAGTATTCACCTTGTCTGACAAATTTGGATCAGTGGTGTTTAGGATGTCAGTACAAATGTTCTGTCTTGATTCCTTTTGCTCGGGAGTGAGGAATTTCGGCACCATTTTTGCGTAAACCTTCCGCATGTTAAATGATTCATGCAAAATCTGTCGAACACTTACTTCGTCGATTCCTGTCATTTCAGCAATCGCTCGGATGCTCAGACGACGATCAGCACGGATTAATTTACCAATTTTTTCCATGTTTTCGTCCGTTTTTGACGTTGAGGGCCGTCCTGGGCTCCGATCGTCTTCGGACCTTTCACGTCCTTCTTTAAACCGTTTAATCCACTGGAAAACTTGTTTGCGGGATAAACATTCATTCCCGTAGACTTCTTTCAACATTACATGATCTTCTGTGGCAGTTTTCCCTAGTCGAACAAGAAACTTGAGGTTAACCCGTTGCTCCGTCTGACCACTTGGCATTTTTCCGACGCGTCACTAGTGCGTAGATTAAGGGGTAAGGCCACTGTAAATTTTTTGAAAAATCGATTTTTTTTTATTGGCTTAAAAAATAGTTTAAACCCTCTAGTTTAAGAAAAAAAAGGTCCTGTGCGAAAAAAAATTTGTTGTCCTTAGGAAATGAAGGTCGCCGCCAAGCGTGTCAAAACTTGCTCCGAAACGACTGCAATTATATCGGAGATGGCGATTCCAAAACTTTCAAAGGCATCGTGGATTCGAAGCCTTATGAAAATGTTGATGTTAAAAAAAAAGAGTGCATAGATCACGTGCAAAAAAGAATGGGCACTCGATTGAGAAAGTTAAAAAAAGGAACAAAAGGTCTCGGGGGAAGAGGAAAACTCACTGCCAAATTGATTGACGAACTAAGCATTTATTACGGCTTAGCAATCCGTCGAAATTCCGATTCCATCAAAAACATGAAAAATGAGATCTGGGCAACCCTTTTTCACAAAATGTCAACGGATGAAAAGCCTCAGCACGAAAAATGTTCGGAGAATTGGTGCAGTTGGAAGAAAGCGAAAGCAGAAAATGCCTTGGATGCGTATCATCACAATCAGCCAATGAGTGAGGAGGTTTATCAAGCCATCAAACCCATCTACATGGAATTGAGCCGGGACGAGTTGCTGGAGCGTTGCTTGGGGGCCTATACTCAAAACAATAACGAAAGTTTCAACGCTACCGTTTGGAGTTTGGCCCCCAAATCATCCTCAAGCGGAAAAACTGTACTAGATATTGCGACGGATATCGCTGTTTGCATATTCAATGGCGGCCTTACCAACGTCTTGCAAATATTCAAGATTTTGGAGGTGGAAATTGGTGTACAGTTATATAATTTCTGCATCGAAGCCGACGCCAAACGCATCACGCACGCGGAGACATCTCTGAGCGACGCGGCCAAAAGTGCGCGCGCGCTCCAAAAATCAACCAGGAAAGACAAAGAAGACGAAAATTTGGCTATCGAAGGACAAATGTATGGTGCTGGGATTGCAGACTAACGGTAAAAATTTTTTTTAACTTCTTTTTTTAATTTTTTCCAATAAAAAACTATTCGCAAAACTTTAAACGCGTTTTTCTCGAAACATGGTTTTTCAAAATGGCACGCAGCATAACTCGAACAATTTTCATTTTTTTTACTTGAAATTTTAAGCAGATGTGAACATTTACATTATCTTGAGAATGTCGATCGGAATTTTCAAGAACTTTATTTATTGATTTTTTATTAACAAAAAACGCCGTTTTTTTCGTCAAAAATCAATTTTTTTTTCAAACGCACGCCAAATCCACAAAAATTGATACTTTTTAAAATCCGATCGACATTCTCTAGCTATAGCCCTCTAGATTAATGGTTTTTTTTTTTTTGTTCTAGATTCAAAAGTGCACCAGTGGTGCTGCGTGCCGCGGAGCCCTGGAAGCAAAACATGTGCTGGGAAGATAGCTGTGGAACCGCCATTTTGTTTTTTTTTTACTGTAAAAAAATTTTATAATAAAGTTTAATGTATGCCCGATAACACCATTAAAAGTTTTTTTTTCAAATACCTTCAATTTCGGGAGCAAAAAATTAGTGAAAAAAACCTTTTTTTTTGGGCCGTTACAGTGGCCTTACTCGTTAATTCAATCGACTACAACAGTCAAACTGAGCGACCCGCTGGCTTGTCTAGCGAGCTCAGGGTGGGGGAAGAACCATCAGACACAGTCATGTTCAAACATTTCGCGGCACGTTCGCAGTTTGCTGGGAGCAGCATCAGTCCGGTTATTTAATAGCCACATCTCGTATATGGGTAACTAATTATTTGAAAAAATTGGAGTTTCAAACTTCAAACTTATTTTTGGAATTATCGGATCTGTTTCATCTCTACTAGCCCCTCCCCCTTACTGCCCACCTGATTCAAACATTTTCCCCACATTGCGGCCACAGCCGATTGCTGTATTGCATTCACCACGACACTCCTGCCATGGCCATGGGAAAACTGCGAAAAACCTATACCAATACAGTCGGTTGAGGGTTCATTGTCTAATTTCGAGGCTACGTCGCGTTTTGCCGAGAAATGAATCACGGCCTATAGGTTACGCGCGCGCCTGCGCGCGTACCGTTCCATGTGTGTGACATCTGTGTATAACTGGAGCTACGTCACGTCTATTATATTTATTTTTCTCTGAGACTACGAGGCTGTGCTTTAAACCCGCGGCCTCGTGATGTTTAGATTTAGCAGCAAGCACTATAACTACGAGACCGGAGGGCTGGTTTTTATTTTTATAATTATTTTATGACCATTTTTCGCAAAGATGCAATATTTTGTAATTGCATTAAAAAAATCTTAAACAATGATTATTCAATTATAAAATTCAGTCTATATATATAGGAGCCACATACAAGTCTTAAGCTATTACAAATCGAATTATTCTCTATATCTATAAATGGAAGTCCGTTTTCTGTCTGTCTGCGATAAACTTCCGAACCAATGGTCCGATCTCCATGCGATTCTTACCAGTGGGTGGCGCTTTTTCCGGTCCAGGTTATAGGCTACATACCATCACGGTAAGTTGTCGGGGGTCTAAGCAATCAACAAAAATGTCGAACATAAATGTCAGACCCACTGAAAAGAAATTGGCTACATACCATCACGGTAAGTTGTCGGGGGTCTAAGCAGTCAACAAAAATGTCGAACATAAATGTGAGACCAACTGAAAACAAAATTGGCAGCAAAAACATTGTACTGTTTCTGTTATCATGATCAGATGACGTTACTTACGTCCTTTAATATTGAGCAGCGAACGAACTGTTAGATGCGCTGAAAGAAAATTTTGACAGCGACAATATTCGCGAACGAGCGCGCACTCCACTCGACACGTCGAGTGTACCGTTTCTGTTTTCGCGATCAGGTAACGTTACTTACGAACTTCAAGGACGTTGGAGCGATCCACTTGAATGAAATAACGGATTATACTTTTTTTTCAATGACCCGCCAAAAAATGCATACTAAATATAGATTTATTCTGTAGATCTAATATTTCATTAAATATATAATTAAAGAGACCGACACTGGTAGATGGGCGATCGTGATTTGGCTCTGGCGGTACTTCGAGGTACACACCATAGTGCGTGACCAATTCTTGGAGCGAAGACCGCTTACCCCTGCACCGACTGGCGCAACAACCAGTGAGTGGACGTCCAATACTTCTGATGACTTGGTGTAGTTACTTGAGTTAAGCTCTGTGCACCAGAGAATCAGAAGAATGTACGGAATACAGATACGGGTTTTCCACAGTTTTCACATATCGTCGGCAAATGCGGTATAGTGTCCACAACTTAAGGAGTAAGGCCACTGTAACGGCCCAAAAAAAAAGGTTTTTTCACTAATTTTTTGCTCCCGAAATTGAAGGTATTTGAAAAAAAAACTTTTAATGGTGTTATCGGGCATACATTAAACTTTATTATAAAATTTTTTTACAGTAAAAAAAAACAAAATGGCGGTTCCACAGCTATCTTCCCGGGACATGTTTTGCTTCCAGGGCTCCGCGGCACGCAGCACCACTGGTGCACTTTTGAATCTAGAACAAAACAAAAAAAACCATTAATCTAGAGGGCTATAGCTAGAGAATGTCGATCGGATTTTAAAAAGTATCAATTTTTGTGAATTTGGCGTGCGTTTGTTGCCAGTAGTTCTTGATGCGTCTCGGTCGAGGTGAGTTTCTAAACTGTCGATTCGGAGTTGGTGACGAGAAGTCCTCAAAAATGGAGAAGGGTAAGACTTTCATGAAGTTATCATTGGTGCAAAATTAAGAGTGGGAGGATTTTTTCTCATTACCAATCACGAAAGGGAGTTTTTGGTGGGAATGAAGGCTACAACGTGGACATCGCTGTCGGACCCAAGCTTCACCACAGGGAAATTCCTGTGACGCGCTAGTCGCCATAATAAAACGTTTTCCGCGCTTGAGTCGTGCGTCGAGTGAGCGCGGAGGTTAATCCCTTCATTATGGTGTGCGACTATGCTGGTCGGATGGTCCTCGAGGATAGCCCATGCTGTTTTGCACGTATGCATTATTGTTCACAAATCTCGAAGTATTTCTTTACGGCAATAAAGACGATACGGCTTACACTGTAAAGAAATTTAAAAATCGTCGCGTCGGCTGGCCAAACAGCGATTGTTCGACTCAAGCGGATCGTCACGTACGACGCTGCCCGCGGACCCGCTTGTAATTCGGGAAATTCCCTTCTTTATTGGTCCTTAGGCTAGCGAGTTCGTCGTGTCCGAAAGAGCGGTATTATCTGGCTATAGGTGAGCTTAAATAAATTATCGTCTAACAATAAAAACTACAAACATGTCCCATGCGACGGAACATAAGGGCTTGCACCACTGTAAACTAGTCTTGGGCAAGTTAGTTCACCAATAAGAGCGCTCAATTTAGTTCGCAACTCCATGGCGAACTAGTTCGCTCTTCTAGTTCGTTAGTTCGCGGTTCTCTCATTATAGTTCGGTCACCTTTGCAGAATTCTTTTGTTCCAAAATGAGTATGCAATTGAATGCGTGTCGCTATTAGAGAAAGAAAAGAACTCAAACAATTAATGTTTCATGTTTTAATGTGGTTTGCAAAATAATTAACAAAAGACAAAATAATCATAAATTAGTTATTCTGTATTAATTAAATAATCAGTTATTATAAATAGTTTAACAATCAACTTAAATAGTATTATATAATTGACCTATTGTCATAGGTACTCAAACAGATTAAAAACAAAAAAAAAATCTTTTGAAAAAAAAACAATTATAACTGCTGTCGTACCGTTCTCATCGACTTTCACGTTCACCTACTAGTCAGTTAATCCGTTTTGTGCGTGCTATACTACCTTCGTAGTTATATTAAAATGTTTACTTACATATTATTGTGGAATAATATTGTGTAATGTACACTTTACTCGGCTTTAATAACGTCCAACGTTGCCTAATAATTTGTCCGCATACTGAGAAAACGCGTTTACAGGGCACCGAGGTCGCGAAGATGCAGAGCCTTTGCTCTTGCCACCAGTGAAGAGGATCTTCCTGTCGATCTAAATATTCTTCGTAAATGTATTTATCCAGCGCGCGAATGCCAGTTACGAATTTACTGTCTAGTCTTGTGATTTTATTTATATTACTGCTGATTTCGTCCCATATACTCGTACCATCCTTTTTATTTTGCGTGTACTGGATACTAGTCTTGGGCTAACCCGCCACAGAACGAACCATCGAGCGGTAAAGAAACGGATGCGCGCCCGAGCACTCCGTGACGGAGCGGTCCCGGTCATCGTGCGAACTAAAAACTAACAAGGAAACGTTGCGAGGTCGATGTCTCCGATTTCGATGAAAATTGGCATGCTTGTAGAATGGATAAAAATAGGCGACACGTATTTTTTTATATCGGCGGAATCCGATTTTTAAGGGTTGAAAAGCACCCTCGAAAATTGGGGTGTTTTTCGTTTTTCGTCGATAACGTTTTAACGGTACGCGATATGGAAAAACTTCAAATTGCAACAACGTTTATTTTTTCGTGTACTATACATTGGAGATGAGAATGATGCAGATAGCAACAAATTTCATATTGTTTATTGCAAAAATGCAATTTTTTCAACCGTATCTCCGAGAATTTTTAATCGATTGGGATGTAAATTTGCATACATGTAGAGAATGGAAAAGTGCGGATACGGATTTTTTCTTTTTCCGATATCTCACAATTAAGGGGTTGAAACTGCCCGGCGATTTTTTTGCCGAGAGCATCGTATTATCAGCTAGCCTTTTGGCATTTCGGTCTAAATTCACGTCAATGTACGTTCGTGTTATGACGCAATTGCATATTTGTAACATTGCAGCCCCTCCCCCCCAACGGTCCCCCTCTCGAAAGGCAAACGTTCAAAGTTCTTACCGTGCGACATGGACGAAAATTTGTAGAAATAAAAATGGGTTACAAAGAAAGTACAATCAGTCAAAAGAGTCGATACACATTTTCTCGTTTTGGCGGAACGACACTCTTAAGGGGTCAACTTAACAACTTCGTTCTTTCTATAGCTCGTGAACGGGCCGGAATAAAAATAAAGTTCGATAGGAAAAAATGTTGTATTCTTCGACTACTAGACGTTCATGATGATAATGATGAGTACAGCAATAAATGGCGTGTTGTTTATTGCAATAATTCGTGAATTACTTGTGAAAAATCACCCGTCAGTTTTCTACTATGGGCAGAGGCAAGGATCGCAATCACGGACTGACTTCGTGCTTCGGGAAGCAACTGGATTACAATTGTATATTTACGTAGAAATTCTTCCCGGCCACGTACTGCCTTTGAAGATTACAACACAATGGGAAAAGTGTTCTCACGCTTACTCATTTAGGAAATGTTTTTTTATGGATTATACTTATTACAATAATGATAGTCATGATAAAAGTGTTTGACACAAAGAGGTTTCTTACACCACGCACAAGTGATAATAGCTGCTTCCCCGCATATATCGCATGTCAGTACATTTTGTGAAAAGCAAAATTCTACCGGATTTTCGAAGTTTGGTAGTCTTTCTTCTTCGTACCCGCTTTTGTACCACGCATATTTGAAAAGATGTGTAAACCGTGGAGAAGACAACTGGTTGTGTGTAAGAGATTGTAATTTAACAATATTGTCTCTCAAATGCAGATTGACATCGTAATTGTATAATATTAGTGCGTCTGAAAAGTGTTTGACGAAGTTTTTCCATACACGGAAGCCATAAACATCAAGGGGCTGTATCATTCCAGTCATACCTGCAAGAATTACTAATTATCTAAAGGACTGATTGTCTACAGAACTAATGAAACTGGTGCAATATATTTACCTGCTGGAATGGTTAAAACTAATATCGTTCCCTTGCATATCCATTTCTTTAAATGCAGTTGGACATTGACCGCTCCAAGAATCCAGAAGTATTACCAATTTTGGACCCGTATTGGGAATATATACTTCTTGGAACCATCGCTTGAAATGATTAGTCGTCAATTTTCCAGATTTCGAAGCCAATAGAAATATATTTTCGGCTCTGACCATAGTTTGTTCCACTCGAGGACCAAATTTGCCGGTAGGTTCGGTTAAAACGATCAACTTAGGTGCCAAAAGCTTGCTACTCGCAGAAACCAAAGGCTGTATAGTATAACTGTGTGTTGTTGATGTTTTCGATTGCACGACTGCCTCAACGGATTTCTGCCCTTCTTTCGCCAATGTGCGGCCTGTATGTAGCTCTAAATTGAATCCACTCCGATCAGAATTAAATGTGTTTTCAGCCCCAACGTTGGCTATGTTGACTTTCACCATTTCTATAAATTCGATAGCTTTGTTTTGAAGTGTATCAGCGTTTAACAATTGTTGTTTTGTTACATATTTAGTAATCTTCCGTGACACAATTCCATGTTGGTTTTTAAATGTCCTTAGCCAAGAAGCGGATTCTTGGAAATTTACGGCTGATATTTCTACAATTTCTCGTTGTAGAAATATCCCATCGTAAGGCCCAACGTCGAAGATCTATATCATGGACAGGCAGCCTTCTGTCCAAAGCATCATTAAAATTGTTTAACGGGTAGTGAGCTATCTTTGTTAACTTTTCTTCGTGGGTGCCACCCTTATACTATGGGCCCACCGGCGCAACTACGACTCTGATTTCACCTTTTTGAATTTCGTTTGAACAGATGATAACTTTCTATTCCCATTTGCCCCGGATCTCCAGTAATCTACAGCTCTTGTCTTGTATTCGTAACTCAATTCTTCTATATCTTGGGTACATACATTTTCATCAATTTGTGGATCTAGGTATCGTTGTCCGTGCCAATCTTCTTCACTGTCATCTTCTATTACGGCTGCTTCATGAATTTCATTTGGTGACATAAAATCCAAACCAGTTTCGACTTCCATTTTCATAGATTGATCCATCGCTTCAATGGTCATGTTTTCTATATCCTTACTGAACTGTTTTTCCTGTTTGGTGATTGGAGTGCGAGGCAAATTCATAGCACTTATCGCTATGGATAGAAGTTGAATAACATTCACCGGATCAACGTACATTTCTATTTGTATTTCGAACTCAAAATGTATGGCTGGCTTCTCCGTCGTAACTGCAGCAATATTGATCGTTGGTGAATTTATATGACTCGAAACCCAATTAATAAATACACACGAAAAAAACAACGACGACACACGCTATTACCAGAACTGCTATTAATCTTTAAGAAGGCGATTTCAAGGTTATCATGAGAGTCGCTCTTTGCACCGTAGTCGCTCTTTGTGAAGATTTATTTCTTTAGTTCATTGGTTCCGCTGTTTGTGAAATTAAAGTTAAAGATAAAGATTAAATTATGCTGCGTTATAAGCTGATAAAAATGTTTGCATCATTCTGTTCATGAGTTGCAGCGGCAACCCAAAAACGCTGTAACCACTGCAGATAATGCCTTCGATACGGTGAGCGGAGTGGAATTTCTTCGTAAATATACAATTGTAATCCTGTTGCTTTCCGAAGCACGGAGTCAGTCCGTGATTGCGAGCCTTCCTTCTGCCCATATGAGTGGGAAACTGAAGAGTGATTTTTCACAAGTAATTCACGAATTATTGCAATAAACAACACGCCATTTGTTGCTGTACTCATCATTATCATCATGAACGTCTAGTAGTCGAAAAATACAACATTTTTTCCCTTCGAACTCTATTTTTATTTTGACAACGAGAAAATGTGTATCGACTATTTTGACTGATTGTACTTTCTTAGTAATCCATTTTTATTTCTAGAAACGTTCGTCCATGCCGCACGGTAAGAACTTCGAACGTTTGCCTTTCGAGAGGGGGACCGTTGGGGGGGAGGGGCTGGAATGTTACAAATATGCAATTGCGTCATAATACGAACGTATATTGACGTGAATTTAAACCGAAATGCCAAAAGACTAGCTGATTATATGATGCTCTCGGCAAAAAAATCGACGGGCAGTTTCAACCCCTTAATTGTAAGATATCGGAAAAAGGAAAAATCCGTATCCGCACTTTTCCATTCTCTACATGTATGCAAATTCACATCCCAATCGATTCAAAATTCTCGGAGATACGTTTGAAAAAATTGCATTTTTGCAATAAACAATATGAAATTTGTTGCTATCTGCATCGTTCTCATCTCCAGTGTATAGTACACGCAAAAATAAACATTGTTGCAATTTGAAGTTTTTTCATATATCGTACCGTTAAACCGTTATCGACGAAAAACGAACAACACCCTAATTTTCAAGGGTGCTTGTCAACCCTTAAAAATCGGGTTCCGTCGATATAAAAAAATACGTGTCGCCTATTTTTACCCATTCTACAAGCATGCCAAATTTCATCGATCAGAGACATCGACCTCGCAACGTTTCCTTGTAAGAGCAGGATAGACGGCGAACTAGTTCGCATAGTTCATCAGAGAGATCGCTCTTCCGAACTAGCTCATTCGCAAACTACACAAGTCTACTGTAAACGTCTAAAATTAAGTGATTTTTCGCGGTTTTATAAAATACAAGGACAAGTAAGATGCTAATAATATTTATTGCAGGTAGCCAGGAATAAATCGGTTTACACGAGGGAAAATGGTGAACAAACGAATTGTATTTGTAGATAATTAGGAACGATACACACGCGTCAAGGAGTCTGAGACGAATGGAAGGCATGCAAAAAATAACAACGAGATGCCTAGGAACGTCTCTCCTTTTTTTTTATGCCAAACATATATATGACGAGCTTTTCGCGATAGTCAATATTTTTAACACTCCCACTTTTTATAGCGAAAAGTTCCTTCTTTTTTAGGCTATGTTTGACTTGTCGAGTACACGTAACATATTTCGTTGTTGCTCGAATGCGTTCCTGACAAGGAGCACCGTAAGTATGTCCGCTTGTTGCTCGTTCGTTGGGACGTACTCTAAAGTAAATTCCTTCGATTCATACATCTCACGAATAAAATGGTATTTGATGTCGACGTGCTTGCTTCTCTTATGAAACTCCGGGTTTTTAATTAGTCGAAGTGCACTCTGAGAGTTCGGTCGAAGTAACCGAGAGAGGCGGACGTGTTATAGTTGAAGCGCTCGTGCCGCTATACTGCTTACGTGCTTAACCCCTAAAGTGACACCCGGGATTTTTCCCCGAGGTATTTCAAAGGATGACGGACCCTCGGGATACCGAGAACGCATCCGACCAAGAGTTATTTCCCTATCACCCAACCATCACACTGCGAACACATGCCGCAGAAAACAAAGTGAACATAATTACCCAAACGTGCATCTGTGGCACAACGTACAGAGACCAAGACCTACTCGGGAGAGCTTTCCAGTGCCCCTGCGGACGGAAAATAATTTTCAACGAGTCCACCGAAAGAGACAAACTACAAATGATAATCTCCCTGGTCCCTCAGGGAAGGCCAGACGACGACAATCTGTGCATGCAATGCGAAGAAAATGCCGAGAGCACGCTGACAACCGCGAAAGCCCGGGACGGTCGTTTCCTGGGCCTCGTTTGCGTCAAATGCAAAAAACCACGGAATCGTGAACTGGGGGTGGTCGCTGCCAAAGTGATGGCCCTTAACATAAAAACTACGCGAAATGACGCAACATCAAAAACTGCGCGATGTGATGCAACTGCTGCGCAACATGACGCAACACTGAAAGTCCCTGAAAATCTGAGCCTAGCCAAACCAACCGCGGCCAATGCCCGGAAAAAGGGGCGGGGAAGAGGGAAACCGGCGGGCCCCAGCGACCAGTCTAGAAACCCCTCCATACCGAGTCGGTAAAGCAGGCAACTGCCCTACCCAAAACGATAACGTCACGTCCATGGATACCGACGAACTTGACCGATCGTAGTCCCTCAAGAGGATACGGAATGTCAGGATAAGCGACGCCGAATCTTGCAACGATGCCGACTGGACACCCGCTAGAGGCAAAAAAACGTTCGGCGGACAGCAAAAAATTTTAAAAAAAACAACTACCGGTCCCAAACCAGCGCCAATAATGATCAAATTCAATAATGACGGAGACGGGCACATTTTTCGCACCGCGACCCAAAGCGCTAAGCAACGAGGAACCGTCCAATACGCGCTCAACTCAATTAAGATTTGCCCAACGTCGCACGAGGGGGCTGAAGAAATAACAAAACATCTAAAAGCCAACTCAGTCGGTTTCTATACCGCTGGATCATCGGCACGCAACAACACTGACACCCCGAGAACAACAAATATCTTCGTTCGAGCACTGGTAACCTGGACGAGCGAAGAACAACTCGCCCTCAATATAGAGGAAAGCTGGGCCATCAAACCATTAAAAATAATAAAATTTAAGTCAAACATGGGATTTATAGCCGTGTTCAACGCATCAGACCGTGTCTACACCAAGTACAGACAACAAACCATCGGGGTACAGGTGATGCAGGTGGAAAAGTACCGCCCATCTCAACCAAGTATCCTTCAATGTAAACACTGCAAGCAGTTCAACCACGTAACGTCGAATTGCTCGATGGCCGAGGTACAGCTAACCAAGGAAATTGAGTCTATCGACACGGATAACGAAGAGACAACATCGAACGGTGACAAGACGCCCGTGACCCGTATTATCGAGGTCTGTACAAACTGCAGCCAACCAGGACACGGCGCAACCAGCACCCAATGTTCAGTCTTTAAAAAACACTTGGATAAGGCCCGCAGGCAAATGAAACCTCGCCCGTTTCCAAGACCGCAGCACCAACAACCAAAACAAAACAGGCCCGAATTCCGAGCACAAACTACAGACTTCCCTGCACTTCCGAGAAAAGCAAAAACCGAGACCGCGCGTGGAGAACAACGACTCCCACCTGAACCATGGAGCGCCGCTACGAAACAGGCTGGCGTAAACCGAGCCAACACAAACCAGGGACAACCCACCGGTGATAAACAGCTCCCAGTCGACCGATTGCGAGCGAAGCAATCAATAAGAGATCATCTCCAAGACGAACTCAAATGGGTAACCCCGGAGGAATGCTTCGCAATACTACGAACTATAACCAAAGAATGTAACAAAATTGAAGGCCGCATCACGTGGAGCATTATTTCGGAGATCGCAACAAAGATAACAACCCAGTTATGCCAGTTCCTACTACAGGCCTGAAAATACTATAAAGCAACATTAATGGCGTCACATACAAGATCGCTAACCTCCGCGATCTTGCGGCGAAAAACAAACCAAATGTAATCGTTCTGAACGAACTCAAAATCGGCCCCAAGCAAACGGGCAAACTCAACATCCAGGGTTACACGCAAATACGAGACACGCGTTTCTCAAACATTAACAGAGGACCGGAGTCTCCAAACGCCGTGTCTCGAGGGACATCCATGTACGTTGCTGCAAAACTGCGTTGGATACGACTAACAAATATCCGAGATGTTGAAAGCTGTAACATCAGAGTTGAAACAGCAACCGAGCCCATTAATATCATGGGTACCTACCTACCGCCAGGGAAATAAATCCCACGCGCGGACATTGAAACCCTATTTACCAACCGTAACACCGTGGCTATTGGAGACTTCAACATTGGACACGTACAACTCGGAGACGCCTCAACGTCCAAGAACGGCAGAGCATTTTACCCATTGCTGAATTCCGGGCAACTGATCAGGCACGATGCTAGCAACACACGAGGCGCGAGTAAACTTGACTGCGTACTTACCAACCGTCTGGATCTCGTAACGCACCTTGAACAGATCGACGACATTTGCAGCGACCACACGCCGATTCTGGCAACTGTGTGCTGCGCGCCCAAAAAAGAGCCAAAGCAGCGCATGTCCTGCAAAGGTGTAGACTGGCAAGAATTTCAACAACGCACGGAACTCGACTGCACAGACGTCAACTCCCACGAGGATATGGAATCTTCCATCGATAGAGTGGTGGCATGCGTGAACTCCGCCTAAGAAGCGCTATACAAACAATACGACGCAAACAACATAACCAGCATACCGCCATCACCAGAACTAATGGAAGCCCGCATGGTTCGCAACAATGTTAAAAAATGGATGCAGCGAGCGGGTAGAACCAACGATCTACTGCTCCGTGCTGAACATCGGTGGCTGGTTCGCGAGGCTGGTCGCATTAGTAGCGAGGAAACTGGGAAAAAATGGATTGACGCGATAAGCAATAGCGACAATCACTAGCAAAACCTCTGGCGGATCCAAAAAGCAATGAAAAAACCACAATACCTTCCACCTGTCCTTGCGGGCACGAAAAATCAGGACGAGGTCGCGAAACAACTCTTGGAGGCCGCAATTGTGCGAGGCTCCGAGGTCGCCAACGCCGACCGGTTTGACCCCGCTACGCTGGAGACCGAGCCCATCGACGAAACATGCATGTACGAGGCCTGCAACGCGCTCAAGAAATTCAAAAACAACAAAGCCCCCGGCTCGGATGGTATAACGGCCAGAGAGCTTAAAACATGAGCCACAGCGCGAAACAACAGATGGTAAACGTGTTCAACTTCTGCCTCAGAAACAACACGTCTCCGGAACGCTGGAAAGTTGGCAACTGCGTATTTTTGCACAAGTCAGGAAAACCCAACAACGCTCCAAAGTCATACAGACCCATCACACTCCTTGATATTACGGGAAAATGGCTCGAGCGGATCATCCTCGCCCGAATGAACGAACTCGAACAAAGAATGCCGGACTCACAACACGGGTTTCGATCAGCTCTCGGTACGCACACACAAGTGGCCAGAACCCTGGCGAGCATGCAAAACAAGATGGCGCAGAAACAGCAAATTACTCTGGTATCGCTGGACCTCTCAAAGGCCTTTGACTCAATCAACCATCAAGGGCTCTACAAAAAATTGATGAACCTCGAGGCCAGTCCTGGACTTATCCGAATAATTGCATCGTGCCTAACCAACCGACGTTTAGTTGGCACGTACCTAAACGGACGAAGTCAGCCGCTGCACCAACCGCACGACATACCACAAGGATCGATCCTTGGTCCAATAATTATTAACATTTATGTGGCCGACCTCCCAAAGCCATTAGACGACTCGGTAATGCTCTCGCAATACGCGGATGACGTCTTGATCATCGCCACCGGACGAACCGCGCACGTCGCCACCACCAAGGCTGAAGTCCAAACGGACAGAATCATTGCATTCTACCGTCGATGGGGACTCAAATGCAACGCTGACAAGACACAGGCCATGATGATACGAAATCGTCGCGATGCACCCAAAGAACTCAACCTGGATAACACCATCGTTCCGATGGTCAACCACATCAAATACCTAGGGGTGGAAATAACAAAAAGCACATCGTTAACGTTGCACGTCAACAAAATCCTCGGCAAATTCCACATGGTCCGCAACCAGCTTGCACCAATTGGGTATCGTAGCCAAGCCGACCCCAACATCAAACTGAGGATCATAAACGTGTGCATGCTGCCGATCCTTGATTACGGAACGGCGGTACTGCTGCCAGCACACACTAAAGGCAACCTCCTCCGGCTCGAAAGGGCTTACAAGGGCGTTGTAAAAGTCACGGGAGGCCTACCGCGAACTTTACTGAGCGCAGATCTCTGGGAGATACTGAATCAACCCCCCTTTCTCGAGCGCCAACGTCAAATACGCAATAACATGTTGCTTACATTCAGAAACGGACGGGATCTCTTTCTGCGAGACACAATCGACAACGCGAATCTGCAAGAAACTGCAGCTAATAACAAGGGCCGCTACGGCCATGCCCTCTTCAGGGTCCCCTAGACGCATGTTTGGCATCTACGACTGTACATACTTACTTCACCTCATTTCATCACCTGTACATATACTCATCACCCCATTTAAAACCTAAGTTAGACTAGCGAGGCCAACGGCCAAATATATACATAAGTTCAAGAACAAGCCCAAACGCAATATTAAAAAAAAAAAAAAACTTTATTAAAACAACACGCGCAAATAATGCTATAAGTTGAGCAATATTACACGAACATCATATTAAAAAAAAAAAAGAAAACAATGTACCATCAAAACAGGCAATAAACGAATAGATAGATAGATAGAAGTGCACTCTGATTGTCAATACAGAGTACGCTGGTTTGCGCTGTAGGCGTTAATTCTCGGAAAAGTATTTTCACCCAGACTAATTCCTTTGCTGCGTGACAAGCTGCAACATATTCCGCCTCAATTGTCGAAAGCGCTACAGTACTTTGCCGCTGTGTTTTCCACGTAATTGTCGACGAGCCGAGTTTCAGAACGTAGCCTGTAGTGGACCTCCTGGTCTCTATATCTCCGGCGTAATCGGAGTCCCTGAAAGCGAGGATTTGGTCGTCGCTCCCACTGTCGAAGTACAGGCCGTGACGTGTTGCGCCCTTGAGATATTTGAGAATCCTTTTTACGTTGTTCCAGTTAGCCTTCGATGGTTTCTCGAGGTACTGGCTAGCTTTGTTGACAGCGTACGTGATGTCTGGCCACAGACAAGTACATCAAGCTTCCGATTGCTTCTCGATACGGTGCGTTTGCGACTTCCTTGCTGTTCCATCCCGCTGCATCGTCCGATTCGTGTTGTTTATCCGCCGGTATAGTCACCGGGTTCGCGTTCTCCATCCTGAAGCGCTCGAGGACTCGTTTTATATAGGCCTCTTGATGAAGGAATACAGCACAGCTTGACTTTTGTTCTATCTGTAATCCAAGGAACGTGTTGGCCACGTCGGTCTTTACTTCGTATTCCTTTTGCAGCTCTTGCAATAGATTTGTTATCTTTTTCTCGTCTGCTGAGGCGATTAATCCGTCGTCGATATATATGGCGAGAATCAATCGTCTGTTGCCTTCTCCTGTGACGAGGACACACGGATCAGCGTCCGTGGCTTTCAGCTCAAACCTATTAAGTGTGTCAGTGAATCGTCGATTCCAACAGCGTGATGCCTGCTTCAGACCGTACACCTGCGCTTTAATTTGCACACGCGATTACTTCCGTCTTCATATCCCTTAGGTTGCCGCATAAAAATTGTTTCCTCTAGGTCGCCGTATAGAAAAGCCGTGTTTATGTCGAACTGTCGTAGATTCATCTTCCAGCAAGCTGCCACCGCAAGAATGCCTCTGATCGTATCAAATCTTGCCACAGGACTAAATGTCTCCTGATAGTCAATGCCGTGTTGTTGGGTAAAACCTTTCGCTACGAGCCGTGCCTTGTAGCGCTGAATGCTTCCGTTCGCATTTTTCTTCATTTTAAAGGATCAGCGATTGTCGATCACTTTCTGGTCGCTCGGTGGGTGCGTAAGAATCCATGTTGGATTCTGTTTGTGCGATTTCTTTTCTTCTTCCATGGCGTGTCGCCACAAGTCGGCATCCCTGGAGCTCACAGCTTCCTCGTACGTACACGGTTCCTCTAACTCAGATAGTAAACAGGTACTCAGCTGGGCTTGGATAAATCTCGCGGACTTCTGAATCGTGTCTCTATTTCTCAGATTATATCCGAAAGGTAACCATCGAAAAGTTGTTGCCTGATCCGCTTGGGGAATATCATTATGCTCTGGAGCAGCCTCTTGTTCGTCTTGAATTTCCTCTTCGCCCGGAACCACTTTATTTTCTTCGGCTTGCTCCGACTCTTCCATGTTGGCCGGTGCTTCTGCATCCCTTGGTGCATCTTCTTCTTTTGGTATCGCAAGAAGAGTATAATCTTCCGTACTTTCTTCGTTGTCTCGTCGCCCCGAGAACTTGACGTCTCTGCAGACTCAGATTTGATTTTCCCGTTAGAACCAGACGCGGTATCCTTTTGGTTCCTCATCAAATCCGACCAACAATCCTTGTTCGGCTTTCGGATCCCATTTACGCCTTTTCTCTTTTGGAATGTGCGTAAAAACTTCTTCTCCGAAAGTTCGCAAGTAGCTGACGTCGAGAGGTTTTCCATGCCACAACTCGTAGGGCGTAACTTCTTTCACAGTGCTTGGTCTCGTCCTGTTCAGAATGTGAACAACAGTGTTCACAGCCTCAGCCCACAGTCTTGTACTGAGTTTCTTTGCGAAAAGTAGCGTCCTTGCTGCTTCGACGACCGTTCGGTTCTCGCGTTCAGCTGCTCCGTTCTGTTGTGGACTATAGGGAACTGTCTTTTCGTGTCGTATGCCGAGACAGTCCGTGAGTTCGCGTACCTCCGAGTTGATAAATTCAAGGCCATTATCCGTTCTCAGGGTTCTGACGCCGCTTGGTACAATTTTCTCGCACCTCGCGAAGAAAACACGAAGATAATTCTTCGCCTCAGATTTCTGCTTAAGGAAGAATACCGTTCGCATGTGAGAAAAATCGTCCTATAGTAGGAGGAAAAAGTGTGAACCTCCAATTGAGCTTTCCTGCATTGGGCCGCACAGGTCCGCGTGCACGAGCACTCCACGTTCGCTTGTTTTTTTCGTACTCCTCGGGAACGGGGTACGGTGCATTTTTCCTACGACGCACGACTCACAGAAAAACTCTTCATCGACCGATACTTCAACGCCCCCTTTTTTTTAAGAAGTTCTTGACATACCTTACGTTCTGATGTGCCAATCGCTCGTGCCAGTCACGAAACGAGACCGCTGCTGCATTCGCCTCGACAGTATCTTCCTCAGAGACGATTTTCAGCTTTATCCGAAATAGCTTACCATATCGCTCTCCTATGAGGATTGTCTTTCCGTCCTTTTTCAGCTCGCATTTTCTGTCGTCCGATTGTAAATCGAAATGCTTATCGAGCGCGGCTCCAACGGAGAAGAGATTATATGTTAACTGCGGTACGAATAATACATTCGACAAATGTTTCTCATTCCAGGAGCGACCATTGAACGCGAGAACGTTGATGTCGCCATTCCCTGTCGCAGATATAAATTTTCCGTCGCCGATCCTCACTGGTATCTCTTCTTCGAGGGTTTGAAAGTTGATGAACCAGCTGCGTTGTGCAGACATGTGATCGCTGGCACCTGGTCTCTACGATGAGGGCATCTCCCTTCGGCTTACTGTGGCTTGACTCTCCGGATGTGTTTTTCTTCTTGTCAGGACATTCTCTTGCCCAATGTCCAGGCTTAGCGCAGACATGACATTTTCCTGGTCTCGACTGACCTCGTCCTCTTCCTCGTTCTGGTTTTCTCTGAGCTTGGTTCGCGGTCAAGGCCCTGTTCTTCGAAGACTCTCCTCCCACACGACTTCTCATCTCTTCGATGGTGAGTCTAGACGTGAGATTCGCGAGGGTTCTCTCTGCTGGGGCTGCAGACTCCCATGCACTCACAAAATAATCGTAGCTACGAGGCAGTGTCATCAGAATTCTTATGATAATCATGGTGTCGGATACTCTTTCGCCCATGACGTCGAGTTTATGCGCAATATCCTCCAATTTTGCGATATGCAACGAGATAGTGTCTCCGGATCCCATTGTAGCGCTGTACCACATCTGTTGAAGCATGTGGACGCTTGCTTCAGATTTAAGCTCATAAACTGACTTCAATTTTGTCCACATCTTAGCGGCGCTTTCCAGATTGATTATGTGTAAGAGTGCCTGAGGTCCAACGGTCGTGCCGATTACCTTTTGCCCGATGCGGTCGGCTTTCTCCCACTCGGCGAGTTTCGTCTCGTAAATCGCCTCAGCCGCTGCGCTCGCACCAGCCTGTGTCACGGGTTTCGGTATCTCTCCGTTCACTACTTTCCAGGCACCGCTAGCATTCAGTGTAACGCGAACTTGAAATTTCCAGGAAGCCCAATTTTCAGACCCCTTCAAGTGCGCTATTTTCACGAGTTCGTTTTCCATCGTCTCAACTGGGGTTTCTCACTTTTGCACGAGGCGGGAGATTATATCTGTACGCGTTTTACGTTTTTTAAATCGTTGTAATAAATCTCAAAATACGGAAATATTCACCACCCGATGCAACTGGGCCCATAACCTATTGAAGGTAGCCAGGAATAAATCGGTTTACACGAGGGAAAATGGTGAACAAACGAATTGTATTTGGAGATAATTAGGAACGATACACACGCGTCAAGGAGTCTGAGACGTATGGAAGGCATGCAAAAAATAACAACGAGATGCCTAGGAGGGTCTCTCCTTTCTTTTTATGCTAAACATATATATGACGAGCTTTTCGCGATAGTCAATATTTTCAACAATATTCAAGGATGATATTAGTCATATCTTGAAGTGAATAAAAAAATGTATATTATAAAATTATACAATATGGTGACACTCTCGCGAGGCACGTTCAATTTGAGACGCTCTGCGGCACGCACTGTAAATGACGCAAATTTGAATTAAGAAAGAAAAAATTCGATTAATTTTCATGAGTATAGCTACTGAAATACGTAGGGAATTTTGAAAATATGAATTTTTGCGTAATTAACAAGCATTTGAAGTAAAAACTAAATTTTCAAGAGAAAAAAGGACAATCATTTGTCAATAACTAATGCTATAAATAACTCATGGAAAATCCCGTTCGTATTTCACTTCGGAATGTTATTTTTTAAATGTACTCAAAATTTGGAGTGCAATTAATGAAAATTGTTGGAGTAACTTTAACCACACTGAGATATACAACCATCAAAATATTTTCGATGTTCTGGTGTTTGGTGGTAAAAGAATTTCACTAACAAATCGCAAAGAAATAGTCAACGCCAGCCATTCCCAACATTTTTCAACAGCGGACCCCAATACCTTGTTCGTCAATGTTGCATCTCTAGTCATGTTGTCATCACACCTCCTAGTTCGTCAATTTTGTATCTCTATTCATGATGTCAGCGGACCCCTCGGGACCCGTTGCCCAGTGGATCGAACCGGTGAAAAAAGGGACATGGGATTTTTTTTTGAAATGACATACTTTTCTTCCGCTTGATAAAGCTATATAACCCAATAAGAAATGTTGTATTACATGTTTTGTCCAAAATAATATTTTGCAACAAAATGGCCAATATTCAACATTTGTGTATGAAGCGACACCTATCATGCTCTGTATCTTCGAACTTACGACGGATAGACCTTCGGTCCTTCAAGGGTACATTATTTGGCTATTCCTCTCTCATAAGAGACTATGGGCAGGTCCATGCACCCGCACCTTTGCCTAATAAATGCGCAGAAAATTGGTGCATTTTGTAGTACAGTAAAAACATTATTTTATGTAAGGGAGTGTGAAGAGTGAATAATGCCTTTTCCGGCAGTCACCAGTGACATTGTGGGCCGCTAATAATAATAATAATAATAATAATGATGATGATAATAATACCATTTATATCGTTATTACATTTCATTATACAGGGTGGATCAATAACTATTAGCACCTTGGATATCTTCGAAACTATAAGGTTCACAGAAATATTTGCTGAAATCAAATTGCACAGTACGAAAGGGGCCATCCGATAGTGATAATAGTTTTTTTTGCAGGTGGACATACTTTGCACATTTGAAGGTCAACTCCATTTTTTTGAATGGATCGGTATGTTTTTTTTCTGTATCATGAAAGAGGAGCTTAAAACGAGTTCAACGACCTATAACATAAGGTCATTGAAGGTCATAGAAAGTACTGAAAGGTGCTAATACTTACAGTTTCGGTAGTAAATAAAATTATTACGTTTATAGTAAGTGTTCGAAATGACGACCATCAATATCAATGCGTACGTCATCATGTACGTTTACACACTTTTTAGACGGGTACAGAACGTACAGAAAGGCGATAATATTTACGGTTTCCTTCACTGAAAATAAACGCTGTTTCAAGGACACTCTAATGAGTTTGCAGTATAAGATAAACATGATACGATTAGTATCGATACATCGGTCAATCGAGTACAATGTATCCGTTTGAAGAGTAAGTCGATATGCTTCTTATTTAAGGTCTATGCCAACAAAATCCTGTAAGGGCAAAAACCTTGTATGGTGAACGATGTCCACATCGGTCTCAGCCTTCGCGTCAAACATTTGAAAATGTGTGTGATAAACTTAAGCAAACTGGTAGCTTAAGTGCCCATAGTAGTGGTCGTCAGAAACGCGTAATAAATGAAGAAATGGAAGTCGGTGTGCTCGCCAGTGTGTCTCGAGATCCTCACATTAGTTCGCGACAAATTGAAAATGAATCTGGCATTAGCAGAAGCCGCGTACTTCGCATTTTGCA
>OX632361.1:13902469-13947469 GCA_951751655.1 Ophion costatus | reverse complement strand
CCTCCACAAATGTGCTCTTCATCTGCACAATACCTAACTATCGTCGCACAGTACCACGATTTTAGCGCAGAGTTAATTCCCGCTTTGAATAACGAACCCTGTTGCACGCGTCGATTTTTCGATCGCATTAATTCCATTGAAAGTAAAAGTTTCATAGACGTATGAATGGATTATAAGTTTGTAACTGTGTTTCTGACCGAGAATCAGGGGCATCGACGGGTTTTCAGGTGTCACTTACAATTACTTCCGATTTGAGACAATACTTTTGGTGAACAGCATCGACTAATACATTGTTATCAGTATCCACAAATTGAACACGGGGTGAATGTCTAGAGTCGGGGCTCCTGACCAAAAACGTCAAGAATTTTTTTTTAGCCATGAGCAGCTTCAATTGTTCTCGACTAATGATATTTCGTCGGCGGAGGCTAACAATTGTTATTCATTCTATAAATTTTTTATTTTTTCTTTTAATTGGGAAAACATGCGACGAAATTGCGGATTTTAAACACTTCGACGTTAATATTGAGGTCGCCCGCACACGCACGCATCCATGAAAAACCCACCGCTTAGCCGTTTCGAGCAAATTTTTGTGTGCGTGTGCGTGTAAAATATATTTTCCTCTCTTACATTTTATTTACCGCGACGTATAAAAAGTAAAGTAAACAAATCAGGTGAACCACAAATCAAAACAAAATGCGCTGCTTACTTGACTCGATGCCTCACTGGTATTCGACTTTTCAGAGATCATTTCAAATTTGTAGCAGTATTTTCACAACCATGGCGTGCGATGGTTGTACGATTTCGCTTATCGCAGCTACTTCTGCATTTCAAAATTGTAATAAAAGTTTAGAAATGTTGAAAAACCATGGAGCAATAGAAACTGTAATGAAGTGTACTCAATGTGGTGGAGAGGCAACGTTTAATGCAAACACATTGCAGTCGCGGTGTCACAAAGTACGCACCGAAAGAAAGAATAATATACTGATAAAGCAAAAGTGCACTTTAAAAAAATCTGCTCGCATCGATACATGGCTGGAACAAACAAATTTGAAACCGGAAAGATGCCTAATGTTTATGGCCTTGTACATCATGTTGAATCCTCCTCATGAAGATTTTCTCGAGAGAGAATTAAAAATAGCTTAAAAATGGCCAATGGAAGATTGGTGTTTACATACAACAGCGCAAATATTAGGCTGACCAGAGATAATTGTGGACATTGATGAGGCGAAATTCGGCAAGAGGAAATACAATCGTGGCCCCGTCGCCGAGGGCGTGTGGATATTTGGCGGTTTCGAGAGGAATTCGCGAAATATCTTCATGGAGATGGTCCCCGGCCGCACGTCGACGACTTTACTGTAAGTGATAACAAGAAGAATTCGACCTGGAACAACAGCTGATTGTTGGAAATTGTATAACTGTCTCCAGGAAGAAGGTACGTTAATTATCGGATAAACGTTTGATTTTATATCTACTCAAGTACCATTAAACTTAAAAAATGTATTTCATTACAGGATTTCGTCACCTCTCAGCGAATTATAAATATAATTTCTTCGAGCCAGAGACTGAAGCTCATACCCAGCATATAGAGCGTACTTGGTGCGATGCACGGGGAGTTATGTCAAAATACGGTCGACGAGATTTTCATATGAGCGGCTACATTGCTGATTTCCTCTTTCGCCGACATTCACTGAATCACGACGAGCGACTCCATGCTTTGCTTGACGCAATCAGAAGATTTCAAGTCAACGCGAAAAAGTAATAACTATTAGAAGTGTAATAATCATCGTTTATTATATTCAAATATACTAAAAATAGTGTTTAATATTTTTAATTGCAGGCTGGAGTCGTGATTTCAACAATTATCGCTGGGACGCCTATAAACAACAATCTTTTACAATGCTAACAAAAAACCCTGATAAAAATAGCATTTTTTTTAAACCAAAAAAGCCTCAAGGTTTAAAATAAGGGTGGAAATTGTCTTCCGCTGAGTTGTATAATTATAAGAAAGTACCCTGAAAAGTATCAGCTCGGTGAAAAAATGTTCAACCACTTTTTGGTCAGGAGCCCCGATTCGAGACATTTACCAAATGTTAATTGTAATGGGAGTAAAATGAATCATTTTAATCCGCGTCGAGAAACTTCTTTGCCCCATTATTTAGCGTAAAAGTTTTTGAAAATCGAAGGGAAGGATTTCGCTGACCCGACTACTTCTTAGGCGTATTCCTAGACTCCCTAGACACATTAGGACTTCGGCACTACGTCTCGAAATTTTGGCTCCCTCTTCATCTTTTCAGACTGAACTACTCGGCTCAGTAAAGAACTTCCCTTCTCAACCACCATAGCTTAACGAATCCAAAATGGAAGAGGAGGAAAAGGAAGATGTGGACGGTGGACAAGACACGTTCCTTTAAACCTTGCTTCCGACCCGAGGTATTAACCAGACGTACATCTCCCTCGAGATTCGTGGATGATCGCGTATCCGCAATCGAATCTGAGCGTATCTTGATCGTCTCAAGTTTCCATCGCCTTCAGATTGATGCAAATTGTGGCATAAATTATTGCCGACCACTCGCAGTTGATTAGTTTGTTGACCATTGTAAATACTTCATGCATTCGCAACGTTTCCATTCATGGGCAAAGTTCCAAATCTTTTCCGTTGATAATCTCAAATGATGGTAGGAAAAAGTACATTGCATTTTTAAGATCTATGCGATAAATAAATGTGCGTTCTGGGACAGAATTAGATGATCGAACGAACTTACCCACGTGAAGTTTTATCATAATTGTACGGAGTGCCTCTTCCTGAAGATTAACTGCAGTACCCCTTCCCCTTTCAGGTGTCACCACAATTTTTCAAAGCCACCTGAAGACTTTTGTCTTCCAGACCGAAGGCTATCTACGACTGTCACTTCATCAAAGGGTTGCCGTTGACATCTGGACATACATCTATTGTTCACAATAGATATGGGTTTCTGATATATGTATATATATACATATATATATATATATTGTAACCGCTTCTTCCCGAGACTTTTCGTTAATTCGCGGTCGAATCGCCGTTTCTCAATCCACGCTGATCACTGGCCTCGGCGCTCAATATACGGGTTCGGCTCGGGAAAGAGCGTCACAAATATTATCGCGGACTCAGGGACCGCCACCAAGGCTAACATGCGGGCACAATAACAGAATTTTTAATTAAATTTCCAAACTTACTGAATCTCCCTCAAAGTTAGTCCACGGTCTCACAATTGGTGTCGAATCGCGCGTTCTCGTGGTGTCTTCTTTGTTTGGGTACGGTAAATGATCTCGGATACTGCACGTTTTTAAAACCCATGCGAGTTTGATTCGTATTCGTATTCTGCCTAACCGCGACCGTGGACTCAACCTCGCGCTGGATAAGCGGTGAAGCAGCCATGTTTATGTCACATTGGTGGACGGAACGCCACAATATAAATAATAATAATGAAAATAAAATATATATAAAAAATAATTACATATACACTACTGGCCAAAAGTATGGATACACCTAGCAAAATTTCGCGCCGCACTAAAAGTTTGATATCTCTGTGAAAAAAAAAGATATCCGGATTTCCAAGGCGGTATTTTAAAAGGGACAAATGAAGCTTCATTTTGCGTTGTGGGAAAATTTTTTTTATTTTTTTCAGACCCGGGGCGCCATTTTAAAAATGGCCGTTTTTTTGGCTTTTTTTTGGCTGTTTAAAATCGGCTGCACGTCTTCAGGACATTTTTTTTTCAAAGAACTTAAAAGATAGAACAATAGCTATAGTTACCTTTTTTAGAAAGTTTCGTACGATTTTTTTTCACCGAGTTACCGCATTTTTTTCTCAAACAGACAATTTTGAAAAGATGCTGCTGAAATGAGAAACTTTGAGGTTTAGAGAAAATTGCCAAAAAGAAAAAAAGTTGCGTTACATCGTGTTGAATCGAGCAGATTTTTTTCAAAATTTTCATTCAAAATTTTTTGCTCCAACATTGAATAAAATTTTGTTTTAATTTCAATTTTCTTCTTTGAATTTTGATCGTCTGACGACATAGTCACTTTGGGTCGACCCGGACGATTGCGATTGAAATACGTCTCGGACTTCTTAAATCTCTTGATGGTCGTCCGCACTCCTTTCAAAGACACGCGAGTTTGTCTGGCAATTTCTCTGTACGACAATCCCTTATCGCGTAACGCGACAATAGCCCCTCTTTTATACAGTGGAATGTCGTTTTTCCGTGCGATTTTGATCCGAGGCAAAACACCACTGTGACCCCCTGTTTTTTTGCCATTTTTCAAGAATTTTTTTTTGTGGAAAAAAAGATATTCGAAAAAAAAATTTCGTTTTGTTCGTTGTTTATTGAAGATACATAAAAAAATTTGTTTAAATTTATCACGCCCCATGGTGACGCTGGGCAAGGTCCCGCGTCAGGGAGTTGCCTCTGCAGTGGTTCGCGACACGCAGCAGAACTCTCTTCAAAGTCGATCTGAACAAAAATACCGAGTGTTTTCGTTAATAATATGATATTTTGAAGAGAAGTACTCAGGGATTTGAAAAAATATTGATTTTTAAAAAATAGGCACGCTTTTGTAATTAAAGAACGATTTTCGAGGAAAATTTCTCGTCGAAAATAGGCTATAACTTTTTTTATTATTGCGATATGGAAAAAATCCTTCGTACTTCTTTAAATAATCTAGTTTTATTGATGCAGTCCAAATTTGAAGTCGATCGGATAAAAATTACTCGAGTTCTGCTGCGTGCCGCACTCAAAAAAGTGGTTTTGAGAAAAACGCGTTCAAAGTTTTAGGTTTGTTAATTTATGCGATAAATTGGAAAAAAAATTTTGTTACCTTTAATCAGCGATGCCGGCACCATATAGCTGGCCTTCAAGAAGCAAATCATTGTCCCTAGCATCTTTTCTCGAACTTGTAGAGGCTCTTCTTGTCTCTTTTGCAGCGTCTGTGAGCGAGCGCTCCGCCAGCTCGATCCGCGCTGCGTCGGTTTCAACGCAAAAATTGAAACAATTTGGGCCGATAGTTATCCCCAACGTCTCCAAAACTTTCATGAGGCTTCTCAGGCCATCATTGAATAATAATACCACGATATCAGCTGCAATATCGACGATTTTTTTGCTCCCGGACTGACACTTGGGGGCTATTACGCAAACTGATTTGTTGTAGCTTTCGTTGTTGTTTTGCGTGAAGCCGCCCAAACAACGCTGCAGCAAATCGTCTCTGCTCAAATTTTCGAAGACTGGCGTAATTGCCTTCAATACTTCCTCAGGAAGAGGCGGCTTATGGCCATATTCAGAAATATTACCGCTTGCGACCGCTCGGTGCCACGAACACCACGACTCGGCTCCCTCTGGGCAATCGTCATGTTGTGGCTCACTATGTGTGAATATTTTATGTTTGATAGTTGCCCAAATTGCCTTCCTCATTTTTTCAACATCATCGCTGTTCCTCCGAATAGCCAAGCCGTAATATGTGCTCAACTCGTCAATCAATTTTCCGGTGAGCTTTCCTCTGCCAGACAATCCTTTTTATTTTTTCACGATTTCGCGGAGGCGCGTCCCCATACGTTTTTGGACATGATCGATGGACTCTTTTTTTTTTATCTCGAAACCGTCGCATGGATCGCTATTCGATATGCCCAGAAACGTTTTAGAATCGCCGTCACCAAAATAATATTTATATTTTATGCCATAGAGCTCTTCAGACCGTTGAAACATTTCGACAGCTGAGTCGACTTCCATTTTTCCGGAGGAGCCGCTATGGTTCGCCTGGCACTCATCGTCGTGGGTACTTTTCCATTCCCAGTACTCCGCGGTGCATTCTTTTTTTTCCCTATGCTCGCAAGCTTTGCAATATTTTGATTTCACCATAACGTCGATCACTTTTTTAGTGTACCAGCCGATTAGCGATGTTATGCCGGAAAGCGAGCTGAAACCGCGCTTACGTCACGATCCGTCGCCTGAAACGATAATTCCGTTCTCCACCCCATTTTCCAACGAAATTGTCTCCTCCTCAAGTGCAGCCTTTTGTTAGCTCACTGTGCTCACAGCTTTAGTGGCAATCGAAATCGAATTTAAGATTCGATCGTAGAAAGACTGAAATATGGGGCGCGGTAGGTCCATAAATGCACAAAACTTCATCAGGCCATTCAAACCGACGCCAAGAAGACGCATACTGAATACGATCCGACGATGTATTTCGTATGCATTGTCAATCATAGGACACGAATTGATTTGCACTTTTTCCCAGTGGCCGCAATCGACCTTGATTTCGAATCCGAGTCCGCGCAAACTTTTTTCAGTAAACTTTATATCGCGATCACACACTTTGCACCTCACTAACGTCGATATAATGTTGAATGCATTGACGAGGTGTACTATACGATAACTGAAATCGTTAGTAACACCGACCTCTAAATCGTCCGACGATTTTAATTTTTTCGCCAACGTGCTCACATACTCTGCAGAACTATTTTCGGAGCTATAACGGTTCGGAGGTTTTCGATTCGAAATTTTCGTTCGACTCCTCGTCACACAGCTCCGTTTTGTTCCCTTTTTCCCCGCGTACACTTTCAGATTATCCATTTCGATGTGCAAAGAATAATTCTGAGCGTTCGATATTTATAAACGAAACGATTCGGAGCGTTTAGACACGAGTAGCGTCGCTTCTATTCGCAAACTGACGCTATGACGCTATCCCTATACCTGCCTTGAAAATTTTTCAATTATCGCCACCTATGGCTTTTTTTCGAAACTATATTATAACAATAGCCGGTTTTTGTGAAGGGAGACAAAGGAATACCTGGGAAAGACCCGCAGGACCTGGGGAAGACCCGCAGGACCTGGGAAAGGCCCGGTATGCCTGCCGACCCTGAGGCGCGCAGCTGCGCGGGACCCCGAGCGTCACGGAGCGCTGCACCGCTCCACAAAATATTCAATATCTCCGAAAATAATTATTTTTTCGACCTGGGTCCAACAGCATCTTAATCTTAAATGTAGTTTAGATTTTTCTAGATGGTTTTCAAAAAATCGATTTTTTGAAGCCGTCACAGTGGTGTTGTCCCTTAAGAACAAAAAATTTGCGTAAAAACTGGTCGATTGTAGACCACACGTGTTCGCGTTCCAAGTTTTCGCACAACTAACTGGCTTTGTCAGCGCGACACTCGTCACATTATTCCAAAGAATCAAAAATGTAAACAAAAACGACGACCGAAAAAGAGAGCGAGAAATAGAATATCGACTCGCGAGAAATAGAATATCGACTCGCGAGAAATAGAATATTTTTTACGCTCCACAAAGGTAAAATGTAAACAAAGATAAGAAGCTTTATTTCCGCTCCTTGTGTTTAGATGAAGTAAGAGGTAAGAGGTGGATGCTTTGTGCGGCTAAAAATTAAAAAGAAAAAATTGAAAAAAACATTTTTTTTTCTTTCAATGTTGGAGCAAAACATTTTGAAAAAAAAATTTGAAAAAATTCTGCTCGTTTCAATACAATGTAACGCAACATTTTTTCCTTTTGGCAATTTTCTCTAAACCTCAAAGTTTCTCGTTTCAGCAGCATCTTTTTAAAATTGTCTTTTTGAGAAAAAATGCGATAACTCGGTGAAAAAAAAATAGTACGAAACTTTCTAAAAAAGGAAACTATAGCGATTGCTCTATTTTTTAAGGTTTATTGAAAAAAAATGTCGTGAAGACGTGCAGCCGATTTTAAACAGCCAAAAAACAGCCATTTTCGAAATGACGCCGCGGGTCTAAAAAAAATCGAAAATTTTTTTCCAAAACGTCAAGTGAAGCTTCATTTGTCCCTTTTAAAATGCCGCCTTGGAAATCCGGATATCTTTTTTTTTCACAGAGATATCAAACTTTTAGTGCGGCGCGAAATTATTCTAGGTGTATCCATACTTTTGGGCGGCAGTGTATATAATCTATTATATATACAGGGTGATGCACATAAAGTGTTAAGGCCGTCATACTAGACCACCCTATTTTTTATCGGTGGAGGCGCTGAAACTGCGTCAAGGTCAACTCCAGTTTTTTAAATGGAACCATGTATCTTCTTCGATGACATTATTGCCGATTTTAAGACGAATTCAGCTACCTACAACACAAGATCATTCTATCGCGCAAAGTATGAAAATAGTCGAAAAATGAAAAAATGAAGCGATGGCCCTCAACTTGTAAGCACTTGTGAATTTGCTGATGAAAAGACCGTCTAACTTCAGCCAATATTTGTGGTGTAATTTCATACTCGGTAGATACTCGGCGTATTCTTTCTTTCATGTCGTCAGGCGTGGTAGGTGCTACCGCCTTTACGCGTTCTTTGACAAAACCCCATAAAAAGTAATCTAGTGATGTTACATCTGGCGAACGAGGTGGTCAAGCTACGGGGCCGCCTCGTCCTATCCACTTTTCACCAAAAATCTCATTTAACACAGAGCATAACGGGGTGGTGCACCGTCGTGTTGCATCCACATGTTGATGCGAACATGCAAGGGCACGTCTTCTAGTAATTGAGACAGTACTTTTTGCAGAAAGTTTGCGTAAACTTGGGCAGTCAAGCGGCCTTCAAAAAAATGTCGGCCAATGACGTGATCGCCGGAAATGCCGCACAACAATTAACGGACCACGGATGTTGAAATGGTACAGTTCTCATCCATCGAGGATTCTCATTCGCCCAATAATGCATGTTATGCCTATTCACATTTCCCGTATTGGTAAAGTTAGATTCGTCAGAAAAAAGCACATGACTCAAAAACGAGACATCTGTGCGCATTTTTCTACGAATCCAGTTACTAAAATTGACGCGATTTAGGGAATCACTGCCGTACAAATCCAGATGTAATGACATACGATACGGATGGAACTTGTATTGATGTAAGATTCTTAATACAGATCGCTGACTAATTCCACTCTCTGTTTCCATTTGCCTGCTGCTCGCATGTGGATTTAGTGCAGAAACAGCTAAGATAGCAGCCGCATCATTTTCATTATCAATCGGTCGACGTTTGACTCGTGCTTGTTTCACTGTACCAAAGCGACAGAAACGGTCACCTAATCGCTTAAAAACCATGTGCGATTTTTGTTGCTTATCTACATAACCAGCCGCATACTAATCTTGGACGTTTATGTAATGTTTACAGCATTCCCCCACCACCATCGACATATCAAAAGATTCCTGAAAATCGTTCATTTTCGCGATCCGATGTACCACATTACAAGGTAATGCGTGACTAACTGATATGTCAACAGAAAATGCGTTACTTGCTGCTGATAAGAAACATTGGTATCGTAAGAAATGAAAACAGCGATCAAGCAAGTACTTATAAGTCGAGGGTCATCACTTCGAGCACCTTCTGTAGGTAGACCCAAACCAAGGTTAGTGGATCCTTTAAAAGAGATTATTCCGATATTTTTCGATTTTTCGACTATTTTCATACTTTGCGTGACTAGAATGACCTTGTGTCGCTGAATTAGTCTTAAAATCGGTAATAATGTCATCGAAAAAAAATGCATGGTTTCGTTTAAAAAAGTGGAGTTGACCTTGACGTAGCTTCAGCGCCTCCACCGATAAAAAAAATAGGGTGGTCCCGTATGACGGCCTTCGCGAACACTGAAACTTTCGTCTGAAACATTTTTGGATATGATCAATAGTGTGAGTGCAATGGCATTATATACGATGCTATTAGCTAATACATCGAAGGGCAGTTTCACCCACTTAATTATGAGATATCGGAAAAAAGATTGAACACGTAACCACTACTTTTTAATCCTCTACATGTATGCAAATTTACATCCCAATCGATGAAAAATTCTCGGACATGCTTATGAAAAAATTGCATTTTTGCAATGAACAACATGAAATTTGTTGTTATCCGCATCGTTCTCATCACCAATGTATAGTACACAGGAAAATAAACGTTGTTGCAATTTGAAATTTTTTCATATCTCTTACCGTTAAAACGTTATCGACGAAGAACAAAAACACCCGCATTTGCGAGGATGCGGTTCACCCCTTAAAAATCGGGTTCCGCAGATATAAAAAAATTCTATTTCTACCCATTCTACAAGGATGGCAAATTTAATGGAAATCGGAGGATTACACCTCGCGACCGTTTTTGAAGTTTTTTAAGTGAAGTTCTATCATAATTGTATGGAGCGCCTCTTCCGAAATATCAGTCGCGCCCTTTATATACATGGAGAGGCACATAAAGTGTTATAGAGCCATTGCTCTATAACACTTTATGTGCCACTGATATTTCGGAAGAGGCGCTCCATACAATTATGATAGAACTTCACTTAAAAAACTTCAAAAACGGTCGCGAGGTGTAATCCTCCGATTTCCATTAAATTTGCCATCCTTGTAGAATGGGTAGAAATAGAATTTTTTTATATCTGCGGAACCCGATTTTTAAGGGGTGAACCGCATCCTCGAAAATGCGGGTGTTTTTGTTCTTCGTCGATAACGTTTTAACGGTAAGAGATATGAAAAAATTTCAAATTGCAACAACGTTTATTTTCCTGTGTACTATACATTGGTGATGAGAACGATGCGGATAACAACAAATTTCATGTTGTTCATTGCAAAAATGCAATTTTTTCATAAGCATCTCCGAGAATTTTTCATCGATTGGGATGTAAATTTGCATACATGTAGAGGATTAAAAAGTAGTGGTTACGTGTTCAATCTTTTTTCCGATATCTCATAATTAAGTGGGTGAAACTGCCCTTCGATTTATTAGCTAATAGCATCGTATAATTAGCTAGCCTTTTGGCATTCTAGGGTATAAAGTCACGTCAATATAAGTTCGTTTTATGACGCGATTGCATATTTGTTAATGCCAACCCCCCCCCCCCCCCCCCTCTGAACCGTACCTCTCTCAAAAGGGAAACGTGCAAACGTGCAAAAATGGGTTACAATCCAAGTACAATGAGTTAGGATAGTCTATACAAACTGTCTCATTGGGGCGCAACACCACTCTTAAAGGGTCAACGCACCCTTAAAGTTCATTCTTTTCATAACTCGTGAATGAGCCGAGATAAAAATAAAGTTTAAAGGAAAAAGTTGATTTCTCGACTACTAGACGTTCATGGTGATAATGATAATTACAACAACAAAACGCATATTGTTTATTGTAATAATTCGTGAATAACTGGTGAAAATCACTCTTCAATTTTCCGCTAATATGTGCACAGCTAAGGCTCGCAATCATGGACTAACTGCGTGCCTTGGGAAGCAACTGCATTACAATTGTATATTTATGAAGGTATTCTCCCCCTGGTACTGCCTTCGAACATTACAATGTAGCCGGAAAAATGTTCTTGCGCTTACTTGGTTAATAAACGTTGCATCTCTATTTTTTTTAAATGGATTATACTTATTAAGGGGTTACCCCCACTTGCGATTTTGAAAAATCGATTTTTTTATTGCATTTTTTTGAAGTATAAGTATCTGAGAATATGTCCTGAAAATTTTAAGTCGATCCGAACAAAATTGACTGAGATATGAGCGTTGAAAGAGAAAAATATTTTCTTCGTGTAAACTGAAATTGAAACTTTAAACGCGTTTTTCTCAAAATGGCATTTCTGAATCCAGTGACCAAGATTACTCGAACACTAATGAACCGATCTTCTTGAAATTTTGCAGGCTTATTTAATACATAAAAATGTAGTCTTTAATAACCGATAGAGGTGGGCGCGCGGTCGGTGTGCGGGCTCGGCGGTCACTGAAGTTAAGCAGCATTGGAGGCTGCCAATACTTGGAGCGGTGACCGCTTGCCCGTGCACTGGTTTGCGCGTCAACCTTTGAGCGGGAGGCAGTTTGTCTGAGTTTCTGATGTTTAATACAACTGAAACTCAGCCAAATATAGCCGCCTGTATCGGCCCAGGTTTTCCGCAGTTTCCCTGGGCCCTCGTGCAAATGCGATACAGTAGTGCATTAGGAAAGAGTGGCTGCGGTCAACACTCTGCGGGGGAACTCTGGAAGGAAATGTAGGGAGCTCTGGAAGGATTGTGAATGTCGGAAGGAATGGAAGGAATAAAAGGAGGGGATGGTAAAAGGGGAAGGACCCCGTACCTCTGAGGAATACATATGTAGTCTTTAATCGCTCGATTTTTTTTTTCGAAAAAAATGGCCGTTTTATAGCCAAAAAACGGCCGTTTTTTTTCGTTAAAATCGAACCATTAACTTCGACTGTCCGCCATTTTGTGAAAAATGAATATTTTTTAAAATCCTTCGATTGAAGACTAGTTTATACTTATATTTGACTAAATCCATTCGCATTTTTTTTCAGATGATCCACTTCGCCGCAATGTTGATCACCGCAAACCGTGTATATAAAAACATTATTTCATTGACGGCCATTTGCCACTAAACAATGTAATATTATTCAATAAAAAAATTACTGAAATCTTCAAGATGCGTTCTTTAAGATGGTATATTGATCGATTAAAAAAGTTTTGTAGTTTTCTTTAAAAAAAATCATGAAAAAGGCCTTTTTTGCGCTACAAGTGGGGGTAACGCGTTAAAATAATGATAGTCACGATTAAAGTGTTTGAAACAAAGAGATTTCTCACACCATTCACAAGTGATAATAGCTGATTCGCCGCATATATGGCATGTTAGTACATTTTGTGAAAGGAAAAATTCGACCGGTTTTTCGCATTTTAGTGATCTTTTCTCTTCGTAGCCGCTTTTGTAAGAAGCATATTTGAAAAGGTGTGTAAACCGTGAAGAAGAGAACTGGTTGTGTGTAGGAGATTGTAACTTTCCAATAGTGTGTCTTAAGTGCAGGTTGGCATCTTAAGGATGTTGAGTCCCAAATCGCAAATGATAATAAAATTCTGAAAATTTGGTACGTTTTTGTATGAAGTATTTCAGAGGTTGTGTAAACATTTCACGACAATTAGAAAGCTCGTTATTGAACAATTAACATTCACAAATTAAATGTTGTCTTATGGAAACCGATGTAACTTTGCAATAAGTTTTTTTTTACCTCAAGTTTGTAATATCTACAATATACTGAAAGCAACGGAAACAAAACGAAGTTTATTGATAATTTTTTTTTATTTCTTTTAAAAATTGTTCTTAACAAAATGTTAATTTTTTAATAACGAGCTTCCTAATCGTCGTGAAATTTTAACACGACCTCTTAAATACTTCATACCAGAACATACGAATTTTTCAGAATTTTCTTATCATTTTTTATTTCAAACCTTAAGAAGGTTGAAGTAATGATGATAGAAGTCTGAAAACTTGATATGTTTTTACATGAAGTATTCAGGAGGTCGTGTAAAAATTTCATGACGATTAAGAAGCTATTTATTGAACAATTAACATTAACATGTTTCATAGGGACTCAACATCTTTATTTGTATAATATTACTATGTTTGAACCGTGTTTGACGAAGTGCGGCCTGTATGTAGCTCTAAATTAAATCCACTTCGATCAGATTTAAATCTGGTTTCCGCCCGAACGTTGACGATGTTGACTTCCACCATTTCTATAAATTCTTTAGCTTTGTTTTGAAGTGTATCGGCGTTTAATAATTGTTGTTTTGTTACATATTTAGTAATCTTCCTTGCCACAATTCGATGTTGGTTTTTGAATAATTTTACTCAAGAAGCGGATGCTTTGAAATCTACGCCTGGCATTTCTACAATTTCTCTTGCGCGTAAGGCCCATCGTTGAAGATATATTGGACAGGCAGCTTTTTGTCCAAAGCATCGTTAAAATTGTTCAACGTTTAGTGGGCGATTTTTGATAACTTTTCTTTGTAGGTGCCACCCTCATTTATACTATAAACCCACTGGTGTAACTGCGTCACTGCTTTCACCTTTCTGAATTTCGTTTGAACAGATGATAATTTCGCATTCCCCTCTGTTCCGGATCTCCAGTAATCTACAGCTCTCGTCTTGTATTCGTAACTCAATTCTTCTACATCTCGAGTACCTACATATGCATCAACTTTGGGATTTAGTTATCGTTATCTGTGCCAATCTACTACATTGTTATCTTTGATTGTGGCTGATTCGTGAGTTTTATGTGGTGAAAAAAAAATCCAAATCAGTTTTGAATTCTATTTCCATAAGTTGACCCATCGCTTCGATGACAACGTTTTCTAGATCCTCAACTGTTTTTCCTGTTCAGCGATTGAAGTTTGAGGCAAATTCATTGCACTCATCGCTATGGATAGAAGTTGAATAATATTTACCGGATTAACGTACATTTTTATTCGTATTTGGAACTCAAAATGTATGGCTGGCTTCTCCGTCGAAAAACGCAGCAATAATGATGGTTGCTAAATTTATATGATTTTATACGCCATTGATCAGCACACGCGAGAAATGTAACGAATAAAACTTATAAAAATCAGTTGCAATTATTCTACGTTATAAGCTGATAAAAATGTTTTGCATCACTCCGTTCACGAGTTGCAGCAGAAACCTGAAAGCGCTGTAATCTCTGCAGATAGTGCCGTCAATATGGTGAGGGAAGTGGAATTTTGTTGTAAGTCCCGAATCACGAAGTTAGTCGGATTACCTATGTCTGTACCCATATTAGCGAAAGATTACCTATATGAACATCGCACCCGAGTATCTCCGATCTGAATTTTTTTTGGTGATTTCACATTTTGAAAAAAAAATTTGAAAAAATTCTGCTCGATTCAATACAATGTAACGCAACTTTTTTTCCTTTTGGAAATTTTCTCTAAACCTCAAAGTTTCTCATTTCAGCAGCATCTTTTCAAAATTGTCTTTGTGAGAAAAAAATGCGATAACTCGGTGAAAAAAAAATAGTACAAAACTTTCTAAAAAAGGAAACTATAGCGATTGCTCTATTTTTTAAGGTTTATTGAAAAAAAATGCCAAAAAAGGTCCTGAAGACGTGCAGCCGATTTTGAACAGCCAAAGCAAAGCCAAAAAACAGCCTTTTTTGAATTGACGCTTCGAAATGACAAACGAAAACCTTCCGAAATCACCAAAAAAATTCAGATCGGAGATACTCGGGTGCAAAGTTCAGATAGGTCGAAAGATTGAGTGATTTTCCCCAGTTATTCACGAATTATTCCAATAAACAATACGCCATTTGTTGTTGTATTCATCATTATCATCACGAACGTTTCGTAGTCGAAGAAACAACACTTTTCCCTGTAAACTTTATTTTTATCTCGGCCCGTTCACGTCTTATGGAAAGAATAAAGTTTTTACGGGTGCATTTACCTCTTAAGAGTGGTGTTCCGCCAAAACGAAAAAAAATTGTATCGACTATTTTGACTGATTGTACTTTCATTGCAACCAATTTTTACTTCTACAACTTTACGTTCATGCTGTCAATACTGACACGCTTCATTCTTGCGGTCGATGCCGGCGCATGCCGAATGCTGTGCGCTAGAAAAAATCTTGGTATCGAAGCCGCTTTTGGCTAACATACTCTGTCCATCGATATACAGTCTGACAGGGAAGTGGTCTATGAGGGTTCTTGAAGGTCGCTAACAGTGACTCCCGAACAACGTAGGTTTTTGGTTTTTAATAAATATAATTCCAATGCAGTCGCAGCACAAATTATTTTCTCCTGATCATAAAAAGTCAAAACTTGCAGAGGTCGTTTTCTGTTGACTGCGGAAGTCTTGAATTTTTCCGGAATTTTTATCTGTATGGACGTTCTGAGTCTTTCGATATTCTGTATTTTGATTAGTGAACGAGTTTGCATTCGATTTCCGGTTACGAGCGAGAGTAGATTAACACGTTTCAAAGAAAGCATTTCAGGAGACATCGTCGTGTGGACCAAGAGTACTCGTGTAGTGTTAGCCGATCTTAGGATCCCATGTCTGTTCATATTTGGGCTTGGATATCGATGTAATTCTGACATGCCCTTGAATAGGTACCTTATCCGAAATCCTCACCTACTTCAGGGCTCATAATTAATATGAGGCTAGAGTCGATCGCAAACAGCTCAAAGACCTTCGTGAAGCTCCGTTATTGTACTCTCTTGTAAGTAGTAATATCACATTCTCTATAGCAGTATGATCAGGACTAATGTTTTGTTTATAACAGAAGTTCCAACATTTTTTCAATGAGCTGTTGTATTATTCAAGTGGTGAATCTCGAAGCGAAGCAATCATTATGTTTATTAACTATTCCGGTATTCCATTTATTTCGAAGGATTTCTTGATAAGAATCCGGTAACCAGCATAGTTTTTCTCCAAAGAGGATGTGGTTCTCTGTTAGAAGATGATAACAATTGTATGTCAGGTTTGTGACTGTAATGAAAGCACAGAATAGTAGGGTAAGGGTAAAGGCGTGGAGGTAAAGGGTAGAAAGGCGTAAAAATAAAAATTCGTCTGAGGCACCGTAGAAGCATCAACCGCTATGCTATTAGGATCTGGAAATCACGAAATATATCTCTCGTATTTTGTGTTCACACGAGTAACAAATAAATCGACCTCAGGTAGTTTGAGGAAACGGACCATTCTGCTGAATGCCGTATTCGATAATTCGAATTTCGTTTCTGTCTTCGTGAATATTGTTTGGGAAATAGGTGCACGTTTTTAACTTTTTTTCATAGTAAAGGGTATCATTTCACGTATCTTCGACATTTTTTAATTGCGATATATCTATAAACGTCGGAGATATAGTAAATTGCACAGGCCGCTGTGAAAAAGGTCCTTCGCGGTGACCACTCCTACTCGGGAACACATCATCTGAAATTTAAAACAAACAAATGAATGTAGTGAAGGATTCAATACAATAATGATTTTTGAAATAAAGGTCGCCGATAAAAAGTGATCGTCGAAATTTCGGTAAAAAAACACTCTATTTTCCTTGAAATAAAAAAAGTGCATTCAAAAAGGGTAAGGTTCGATTTAGAGCCCGTCGAAAACAGACCAAAAGGAGAATTTTTTAATCAATTTTTCTTGCAATTTTTTTTTTTTTAATTAATAAAACTGTTGTAATGAATGAAACAGTGTCTAAGAAAAGATTTATTTATGATACCTTTTCCCATCCACAGTTAAATGAATTTTAAAGCATGTTTAAATGTAAAATTTGTAAGTAACATGGTCATGAGGCTGCTATGAGGTGCACATAATTTTCAAGAACACTATCGCGTTCGTAAGAAAAAATCACGTAAAATGAAAAAAAAAATTGTTATACGGCCATTTTTAAGTAAGTTATTATTTTCGTTAACTAAGCCGCTCGCGGCAGGCTGCGGAGCGAGAGGGGGCATCCCCACCACGCCGCCCGGCCGAGCGGTCGACGTCGCGCGCTCGAAATACATCGATAAATGTGATGGCATAATTGCTCATAAAGGGAATAATTTTATTGCATCCCATGGCCGGAAGCGTAGGGATTGCTGCGAAACTTGAATTTTGCAAAAATCTTTGTGACAACAGTAGAAAATTGAAGAAACGTAAAAACATTCAAATGTCGGGCGGTAATCAAAATATTGCAAATTTTTTTTTTTCAATTGTTTGCTTTCCAAAAACTCGTTAGATGGTCCAAGAATTTTTCAGATATCTTTGCAATTTTGGTCAGAGTTGTTATTTGTTTATAAGCAAAAATCTAAAATCGCCAAAAAACAGTATCTATTTTCAACAAAAGGTATTGTTTTTCCAAATCGCTTGTGCATGATGACACGAAGCTCCTCGATTATTTTCCACCCTGTAGGCCTACGTCGGGAAATTCTATTGAAGGGCAAAGATTTTCCGATGATCGCAGATTGTTGCTAAACTGTATCTCCCAGATCGATAAATCTTGCACCATTATCTTGGGGTTTGGCTCCTTGACATCATGTACGAGTTTCAAACCGATATGTTGATAAACACCCGATTGCGGTTGCAAAAACGAAATGGAGAATTTTCATCTGCATTTGCCATTAACCGCTTAATTAACAATGTAAGCACTTTTTTCAGGACTTTTTTCAGAGGACGTTATTATGAACAAATTTTATTCGAAACTTTTTTCGATAGGACGCGTTCCAAAAAAATTATCTAAAAAATATCCATTTTTTAATTTTCAATAATTTTTCATTGCTAAAATATACCTCGGAAATGTCCGAAAACTCAGGAATATATTCTTGTAGGTCCAAACAACCTATGAAAAAATTGGCCAGAGGGTGGGCCTCTTGAATAGGTCTTATGCTCAGGTGACTGGACTACATCTCCGTTGCAGTAAGTTAGCGCACAGCGTTAATTCGTGCGCGACGACAAGACCTATTACACTCATATTGTTCGATTACACCTATGATACATTTTCTACTCGTCGTACGACAAGGTTGACATTTCAACGCATATTAGTTACGAGAATGTGAGTTGCGGCTGCGTTTACCGCCGACTCCTCTGCTGCTATTGAAACCCTCGATCCTTGGGATTCTGACCGCTTGTACTTGGCAGGTATTTTCTCGTAGTTCATCTTCCTTTTGTAGGGGAGATACTATAAACATTGTAGCTACGTATTAACAATATTCCAAATCTTTGACTAGTCAAAGATTTGGAATACTGTTAATACGTAGCGACAATGTTACTTGTTACTTGTAGCCTCTATCTCCCCACCCTCCCTCGTTTAATTCTACTCCTTGTTTACACCCCATCCCCTTCCACCAGAGTTCTAATTAACCATACATCATCTGTGAAATTGCGTCTAGCCAAGGCAACAGCCACAAGGAAGAGTACGAAAGCCATGTACAACGCGCGTCATACTTGCTAACGGTTTCAGAAACATGTACTTGAGGTCTTGGGCCACAGTAACGTGTATAAAATCATATGCGAATTTAACTATTTTTTTTCGTCTGAAAAAGTGTCTCACTCATAAAATTAATTACACATCTATTTAGTATGAATATCAAGCTGTTAGAAAATATATATTTTTTTTCGATGTGCAAAACGGCCGACTACTCGAAACTTCCCGAAGCAGCATTTTTCCAATTGGCGTGACAAATAACTTCAACAATTGTCACCCGATATGCTTCAAATTTAAAAGTTATGTTCCTAATTGCATTACGCAGAGAAGTACGTACGGAATTTCTGATCAATCGAAAACTTTTCCTTTTATAAGCAGTTATAACGAAATTTTTCCCTGAAAATTCATTTCTTAAGTTCAAATACCTACAACTTCTGAATAAAACAATATTTTTTAAATTCCGTACGTACTTCTCTAGGTATTTTAATGTAGATTGACGAGAATTTTTGTTTTTTGTGCTAGGTGAAAAATTGCGGATGCTAAATGTCACACCGCGCAGCGCCTAAAAAAAACAAAAGAAAATATTAGTAGTCGGCCATTTTGTACATCGAAAAAAAAAAATTCCCAGAGTTCGATATTCATACTAAATAGATGTGTAATTAATTTTATCAGTGAATAACTCTTTTTCATACGAACAAATGGTTAAATTCGCACATGATTTTATATCCAGTACTGTGGCCTAAGGCCTTAAGCGTACTACTCCCACTAATAAGCTAGCATGTGTACTTTGTCTTTCCTACTTATCCGGCATCGATTTTGCCCGTTTCGCTCATGATACTTAGTGACTCGGATGGTCCTTGGTCCATCGTTAGAACTCTGAAACATTTACATCGTCCTTTCTCTCTATTGTTTTTCTTTATCTTTTTTCTTCTGCTTCCCCGGCTTGCAGTTGAATAAAAGGATAGGAGTGCCGAATATGCTTAGAGTTACCTACACATATCATTCATAACGTGCTACCATACAAGTGTCAAACGACAGGTCACATCGGTCGACACCATCATATTCACACCTTACACCACGAAACATTATGTGAACAATGTTGTATCAGTACAAGAGGAATTATTGACATGCTTACCCGTGACGAGAGATGAATTCTTAAGGCAGGATTCTACTTTGAAACTTGGAAAAAAAAAATTTTTTTTTTACATCTTCCGAAAGTAAATATGTTCAAGAATGTTCGGTCAAAATTTTATAAAGTTCCAACCAGCCTAACTATCCTTTTTCGCCTTTCGAACGCACCTACCTGAGCGCGCTATTGTGACCCGCCTGGTGCAAGTATAAGAAGGCCGAAGCAAACAACGCTTTAAAAAATTATAAACATCCTCCTGCTCTTGCTAGTGACGTACAAGAGGTGCTGAAGCCGATCTACGAAGATCTAACAAAAACGGAATTACTGGAGAGATGTTTGGGTGGAAACACTCAAAATAACAACGAATGTTTCAACTCTACAGTTTGGGCTATGGCACCGAAACATGTCTTTAATGGCAAAAAAATCGTCAAAATTGCGTGCCTCACTGCTGCCTGCGTTTTTAATGAAGGATTCAGCCCAGTTTAAAAAATAATGGAAGTCATGGGCATTACAATCGGCCCAACCGTCATGCAGTTCGCCACTATGGGCGACCAACATCGCATCGTTCGAGCGAACCGCCGCTCGACTGAGGCTTCTAAGGAGGGCAGAATTAAAAAAAAAAAAAGGCTAAATTGGATGAAAACACCCACCTGGAACACGTCGAAGGCATATTATATGGCCCAGGCATCGCTGATTGAGGGTAAGATAATTTTTTCTACGATTTATCACTCACCAAAACTTTAAACGCGTTTTTCTCGAAACGACATTTTCAAGTACCGTGGTCGTGATAACTCAAAAAGTACTGAACCGATCCTTATGGAATTTGGAACACATATTCTATATGTGTGTACCAACCGACCTAACTACAATCAACTTAAAATTTTTATTAGAACTATTTTTTTATTGCAAAAAAAGACCCAAAAAACGCATTTTTTTTCGTATTTTAGCCGCCATTTTGTAAATTTTGCACGTATATAAAATATTCTAGTTAGGTCGGTTCCTAAAGACATACTGAACATGAAACTATTTGATTTTTTTGTTTCAGACCATCCGTCGGGAAGATTTTACGACCACGGCAACGGTACCTGCTTTTCGAGGCGTTGGCTTTAAACATATTTTACGTGTACAAAAAATGAATAAAATACATTAGAATTTTGTTTTATGTACTTAAAGAGTATTGGACACATAGACTTAAAGAGTATTGAACAGTTTAAACCCCATATCGATATCTGTAATAGTATTCTGAGAAAAAATTCACGAAAATAGCGTTTTTTTCATGGTTTCAAAGTAGAATCCTGCCTTAATGCAAAATGAAACCTTTTTGCGGCCGCATTAAGGATAACGGTCGTCGCTCATGTATAATCCCGGCACACGATCAGCACCGCTTTCCCGCACGTCGTTGACTCGTTGTCGACGGATGGTTAACTAGGTAAAGGCTTTGTTAACCACCTAAAAGCATTGCTAAGTTATCGAGTAGTTCACTCGCCGTTCGCGTATGGACAGCTTGCGAACGAGACGATCCGGTGATGCTACGGAGTTGAGAAGTGAGTCCGTATGTATGGAAAGCCCCTATAGGAAATGACAATGGCTCGAGGTAAGGCGGTGCTGGTCGGGTGCCGGGTTAATAAGTGAGCGACGACCTTTATTGCAATATGAACAATGGAAATTCCTTATAGAGGTAGAGAATATCAGATAAGTTCAAGTTCTGTCATATCCTAAACTATAAAGTAACCAAATCACTTGATATTTCCATACTCATCTTCATATTTCAAAGATGCTGCTTTGAAGCGAACCTAAGGATGAGGACAAAACAGAGGCAATCTATTGTCCTGAATGCAAGAAAACTATTTAGTTAGACATCGACTTTGTTAAAAACTCATTTAGGGGATTAATTTGTTGAAAAAAAATGTAACCCCCAAAACTTTGGTGAGGATGGGGAAACTGCGTAGAGAGAGGGGCGGGGGTAAGGAGGGAGAGGAAGTGAGTGAGTTTATAGGATTTTTTTCCGTTACTTAGTTTCTCTATTATAGGCAAAATAATAACTAATTTTTGGCCCAAAGATCACTATTTATGTTCAAACGTCCGCCATTTTGTCGTAAATCGATATTTTCAAAATCGTCTATGACAAGTACTAGATAATGGTGTATAGAATAACCACAAAAAACCTCAAGGCAATCGGTTCATTGGTTTTCGAAAAATTTTGGGTACCGATTTTTTTACGACGCTCCACGGATCATACGTCTATCCCTGTATATTTTTGATATTTTTAAACAAAGAACATTAAACATATTTTTGAATGTATATACTTTTAGATAATTAAAACCCCAATCCGAAATTTCAAATAGTTTTCCTTGAAAAAAATCACAAAAATTACCTTTTCCGGCTCCTAGGTGTATATCTGCCCTTAAAGGGGAACGGGTTCCATCTAACGAATACACGACCTCTAGCTAGAAGAATGTTACAAACCTTTGCTGTTACCTTTGTTACCTGGGTAATGATATATCTTGTCGACTGGCCTCTCCTTAGCTCAAACCCATAAACGATCCGCGCAGAATTTTCCAGCTCATTCGGCGCAATGACTTGTGTAGCAAGTTGTTCTGATTCAACTTCGATCGGCACAAAGTAAATTAGCATCCTCCGTCTTTAACCGCAATGTTTTATAGGGTTTGTCAATTGGCGCGGGTTGCCCACCAGTGGCGATCATGTTGTTTTGGTGGCGTCTGTCTAATCTGTTGTTTAATATTCAGCCACTGATGCTAAATCACCATGGCAAGTTACACGATTGAACAGCCCGTCCAAATAATAATACTTTTTATCAAAATGAGTGTTTGTTAGTGCAAACTTTGCGCCCGTTTTACGGCAGATGCGGTGGCCGTTCACAGTCGACACTCCAACGTTTGGTGGCCAAATTCGAGACGACCGGTTCAGTTAACCATTAGCCAACACCCGTACGTCAAAGGAATGCCAGATCGGCCGAGAACATCGCCGCGGTCCGTGAAAGTGTGCAGGAGAACCCGAGGCAGTCAATTCCTCGCCGTGCACAAGAACTCGGCCTTTCGCAGACTTCAACTTGTCGAATTTTGCGTCGGGACTTGGGCCTACACCCGTACAAGATCCAACTGTCCCCGGAGGTCAAAGTTAATGACCATAGACAACGCCGTTTGTTCGCTGACTGGGCTTCGGGGCGTTTGGAAGAGGACCCCAAATTTGGCTGAAAAATCATTTTTAGCGACGAGGCGCATTTTTGGATGAATATCTGTTAACAAGCAAAATTGCCGTATATGGGACGACGCAAACCCACACGAGGTTCACTAGGTGGCAATGCATCCACAAATCAGTAACAAAAGTTACTGTTGGTACGGATTCCGGCCCGCGGCGTTAATGGTCCGTACTTTTTTGAAAACGACGTTCGTGAGGCCGACGCCGTCATCGGCAAACGCTACAGAACGATGATAACCGATTTCTTTTGGCCCAAATTCAACGATGTGGACGTAGACGACATGTGGTTCGAGCAGGACGGTGCTACGTGCCCCACAGCGGACGCCACGAACGATTTCTGCATGAACGATTTGAGGGTATGGTTATCCCTCGCAGAGGTGACGTGAATTGGCCACCAAGATCGTGTGATTTGACCCCGCTGGACTTTTTCTTGTGGGATTTCTTGAAGTTGCAGCTCTATGTCAATAAGCCGCAATCGACCGATGCTCTTGAAGTCAACATAACCCAGGCCATCGCTCAAATTCAGCTGGATTTATGCGGCGGATTCATTGAAAATTGGACCACTCGGATCCGTGCCACCGTGAGAAGGCGCGGCGGGCATTTAAACGATGTTATATTCCATACACAATGGCATACATAGGCCTTTCAAATAAAAAAAGAATGTCGTCAAAACCTTACACACAGCTTGTTTTATTCCATTTTAACATGTGTCCGCCCTTATTGAAAAACCCTTTATAATCTCAAGACCTGCAGCCCTTAGCGCTTTGAGACTTTTTAGCTTCTCTAGATCAACGTTATCAACTTCTAACCTGATTGCCGTGCCTCTGGCCGTTTTGACGTTGATGACTTTCATGTTGACATCTGTTGGTTTCAGGGCCTTGAAGACTGCAACCTTGGTCACATCGGAATCGGAAATATTCTTTCCTTCGTTTGCCCGAGGACCAATAAACACATTTTTAATCCTGGGGATTCTTGGCGAAAGCCCGTTTGCACTCTTTACCTGGTCCTTAATAGCCTTGACAGTTGCAACACTAGCCTACGTACGCATATCATCTAGCCTTGCCTGATTTCCGTGGTCTCGTTTCTCAATTATGATTTTAGGGGCAGATTTAACCGCGCACCGAACCTGATGCCTTAAAGAGCTCTTTATAGGGTCAGCGCATTTTAACACGGAAAAAGGCTGACGATAGGGCGATGCTAAGGCGTTGGTCACATCCATGTGTCCATGCAAAATGTCCATGGTCATTTGCCTCCGCTCCGTGCTATTTTCATTTGAATAAACTTGTCCCGTGAGAGACGAAACTCCACTTTTTAGTGTCGATTTCAGTCTTTCAATGTCTTTTTCGGAATATGGCGGCGAAAAAGCTAAGGACTCCTCATGTAGCGACTCCCCATCGCTGTGATCTTCGCCGTGCTGACTCCCATGAGGCGAGAGTGCCATCCTTCTGGTTGATAGCGGAGAGAAATCGTCCTCATCGGCACCGAGTCGGAGCCTGCCATTGAGCGCCACCTGTTTACCGGGCTCAATCGATCAATTTTATCCTACGGATCAATCTCTGTCGCAATGAATACGTCGGTAAAGTAGGCCGCTCCACGTCACGCCACGCCATTGTCTGGTTTTATTTTCCAAGTTTCCTCCGGTAGATTTGAGCTGCAAAAATCAGGCAAACATTTTTTGGATTCTCATTTAGCGATCTACGAACTGAATCTGCAAAATATAATAGATAATGACAATAAGAATATGAAAAAGAATTTTCGTTGCATACTAAGGATGCAAACTTCCATACTTTTCTAGGTATTCTGATTAACAAGTGACACGCACTTGGTGGACTAACAAGGAGACGGCACGACCGTGCAGTCGGGGATTTGGCCGAATTTTTTTGTGGTGCAAGAGGACCCCTAGCACCTCTTGTGGTTTAAGTAGTAGAACGCACTACTCGGAAAATTTCGAGAAAAATTGATTCAAAGTTTCGTAGGCGCCGTATAAGTTTAAAATGTCAGGCACTTGTCGAGCCGCCGTTTAGTCTAGACGGTGAGGGCTCGTTCTTTTGCGCCGGAGGTCTCGCGTTCGATTCCTCCTTCGGATCATATTTTTTTTCTTTTTTTTTGTTATCCCAACAATTATTCACAGGGTTTCTCATCCCTACATTATTAAAAAAAATTTATTTACATTATTTTTTTAAAATTATTTTCCTTTTTTTCCAATAAAACAATTCATAACGGTGGTTTTTTTTTATTTTTCACTGTGAAGTACATGAGGAGCACGGTCTTACATACAGGTCTTGCAACGAACGTGGTGGGGGGTTGCCAGTTCACGTCCAAGTGAAAGTACAACTTATGGCCACGAGAACGGCGCAACGAGTTATTCATAAGCTTCATAAGTTTATAGCACGAATTTGGCGGAATCCTAACCAACCTTTTGATCGTCATGAGCAGTCATACATGCGTATATGAATATGTTTACGGCGAAATACAAAACAGCTTTGAGCCAAGTTGATTATTGTCTTCCTCATGAAGGAAGCTTTGTGACGGTGAAATTTTTTTTTCCAATTTTCAATGTCAATGCGCTTAAAATGCCCCAAAACATCGAAAAATTATGTCTAGAAAAAATATCCGGATGTGTGTTCTGGCACTGTAAAATTCCAATTCAAACCAGGAACGGTTTGAGCTACAGGGCTCCCGTTTCGCACAGATGTTCAGCTGTACAAGCTCTTCATTCTCTGAGAATTTTGTTGCATTTACTAAAAAAAATACGAATTTTACGACATTTTGAAATTTTCAAAAAAAGTCTTTTACCGCTCTAAATTCCGCAAATTTGAAGATTTATTGCTAATTTTTTTTTTGTAAATAGAGTATTATAATAGGAAGGTCCGTATTGAATTTGGGGAACAGCGGTCGAACGGTTAAAATATTATGATTTTTTGAATTTTACGAAAATCAGAGTTTTTCGAAAAATCGTCGAACCATTTCAATTTTTGCAAGTTTTGTAGGATATTGTGTATTAATCTGTACTTCCTTTCTACGTTCTAAAAATGTTGTCGAAATTACTTAAGAAAATACGAATTTTACTAAAAAAAATACGCTGCAAATTGCTTCCTCGAGATTTAGTACAACGCTCAAAGCTTCCTCTATGAAGAAGCCAAAATTAAAAATATAGTTCCTCATAGAGGAAGATTTGAGTGTTGTTTTAAACCTCGAGGAAACAATTGGCAGCGTATTTTTTTGTTTGAATATAATAAATACAAATTTTAATTACATTTCTCTGTTCAGGGAAGCTTTATACCTCAAGCGAACCTGATAAACATGTATCCTTTTTTTTTTACTAATATTTTAAAGCTTCCTTAGCCAATTGGTTCAGCGACAAGCTACTATTACAGTGATTCAAAGTTCGAATCCAATAGATGAGAATTTTTATATTAAAATTTTTTTTTTATTGCTGGTTACTATCATTTTTATGATTCTTCTGTATAAATATAGCTGATTAGGCTTTATTTCTGTATGAAAATTTATATATAAATTTTCTTCAATAAATCATTTCAATATTATTTTTTTATAGCTTACCTTGTTCGATGATTACAGTTTTTAAATTGCTTCTTGGTTTATTATAGTAATAACATCTGTAGATCACTGTTAACTGCGGGAGAAAGGTAAAAGGACGAAATATAATACATATGATTGAAATTGATGGTTGATCGTTTTATTGATTGGTCAATTTTAACAATTTCTTTTTAACGACGAATTTCTTTACAAGTTTCAAATTTTGCTGCTGGGCATTCTGCCTCATCCGTAGTCGAATATAATAAACAATAGCATATGACAGGATATCAGAGGCGTGCTCGGAACATGGAAAAATAAATTGATACGAAAGCAAAACTTCTTTCAAATTCATTAAATTCTAAGCTTTTTAAAATTTCCTATGCTTTTAACATAGACATCATCGCTGAGTAAAGCCACCGTCCTCCAGCTTTAGTGTCATGGTATTTTATATAATTATAATTCTAAAAGCATACTTTCATAAGCATATTATTTTAAAAAAATATATACCTTGTATGGAAGTTCTTTCAATGGGGTTGTGATCTGAAGATGACAGAGTTTCAATGGCTACGGCAATCGGTGTACTCTCCGCTTCAGCGGTGGGAGTCTCTTTCATAACACAATAATTGTGCTCCTTCCTATTGTGTGGTTCGATAAAGCCGTCGGCAACATTATTGACATTGCCCACTTCATTGATGGTGTCAAATTCAGAAGGTACTGCCGAAGGATCGAAACAAACACGGGAATACGGCGCCTGAAAAAACATAGTCATTGTCATATTCATTAAAAGAAATCAATGTTAAGTCACAAAAATTATTAAAACTCATATCGATTAAAACTATGGAAAAAACGAAACGAATAAACTTACTTCTGCGATAATCCGACCATTTGCGTCATATTTTATCCACTTCCTTCTGATGAATCGGTCCTGGAAGTGTTTCTCACAAATAAATTGTGACGACCGTAGGGAAACACTTCCAGGACCGATTCATCAGAAGGAAGTGGATAAAATATGACGCAAATGGTCGGATTATCGCAGAAGTAAGTTTATTCGTTTCGTTTTTTCCATAGTTTTAATCGATATGAGTTTTAATAATTTTGGATTGCTGCGATTCCAGGAATTTTTTAATTCCTGGAATCGCAGCAATCCATTTTTCACACAGTTCACGATTCGATGGGACTTTGAACACGGAGCACTTCTCTTTTACTGATTTTCGTCCCGTGTTGCAGGTCGGAACAGCACAGGAATTAGTCGTCATTATGCATTCGTCTCTCTTGTTATTGATTTCAATCACGGTATTTATAACCTTGCGTCGTAATGTCACTCATATGCGTTTCTATGAATAACTGACAGCGCTGTGTAGTGGAAAAAAAATCGGGACGATAACGCGGCTACCCCCACCACTCAAATGTGTCTTGGTTGCAAGACCGGTATGTAAGACCGTAATGAGAAGGAACATTGAGTTTTTAATGAGAATAACAAAGATGATCAGGAAAAATTCAATTTTTATTCATATAATTATTATATACAAAAACCGCAGTGGTAATTATCGTAGAAACAAACAAAGCAATAATTTTTGCGACATCTTGTGCAACATATAAAGTGGATTTTTTACAATCGCATGGAGTTTGCAACACATCCGTACAAAAATATGTTCCATTAACATTCATGAAAATGTTTCTAGTAACTGATAATTTTGAGGCAAACCAGGCGTACTGAATCATGTCTCGGAATATTGGTGACGATAATTGATGGTGAATTATTGAATGGATTTTTATACAATCTTCCCGGGAATTAATTTCACGATTCCGCTCTAGCAATTCGCTGCAATGTTGCAAGCGCTTTATAAAATTTTTAACTTGTCTGTAAAAGTAAACGTCACAAGGCTGCAGCAAGAGAGTGCATTTTGGAGGAATTACTTTTACAGCGCAAGTTGGCATATTTTCGTATATAATTATTATATGAATAAAAATTGAATTTTTCCGAATCGACTTTGTTATTCTCATTAAAAACCCAATGTTCCTCCTCATATACTTTACAATGAAAATTTTTAAAAACCACCGTTATGAATTGTTTTATTGGAAAAAAAAAGAAAATAATTTTTGAAAAATGAAAATAATTAAAAAAAAATAATGTAGGGATGAGAAACGTTTTGAATAATTGTTGGGATAACAAAAGAAAGAAAAAAAAAATAAGATCCGAAGGAGGAATCGAACGCCAGACCTCCGGCGCAAAAGACCGAGCCCTAACCGTCTAGACTAAACGGAGGCTCGACAAGTGCCTGACATTTTAAGCTCATATGGCGCCTAAGGAACTTTGAATCGATTTTTCTCTGAATTTTCCGATTAGTGCGTCCTACTACTTTAACCACGTGAGGTGCTAGGGGTCCTCTTTCACCACAAAAAAATTCGGCCAAATCCCCGACCCCACGGTCGTGCCGTCTCCTTGTAAGAATTCAAGTGATCAGCTAATGGTTAATGAAGTCCGTGGCGGAAAATGGGTGGAAAGTCGTTAGTGAATAAGAACGTCGACGAACAGATATTTCATATAATATTTAGTAAAATCAAAGAACCAAAAATATTATTAATTTATAAAAAATCACATTTTGAATTAACATTAAGGCCAGTCATGCGGTATCTCTAAAACTAGGGTTAATACAGAATGACTGGTGCCATTTTTTATATTATCATCCGAAACCGAATCGAAAACGGGCATTATTTGCAAGCTTGCATATTTTTTAATTGTTCCTCGTTAGCCGTTGTTATCAATCGAATTTCCTTCTCAACAAATTTGGCTATTGTACTATGGCAACATGCTCGCCTGAAAAATCGTACTCTTTGTCGTTATTACAAAGTACTTTTGCTTTAGAAAAAAGAAACATCGGCAAAGATGTATCACATTCTTCCCGTCAATCATTGAGAATCTTATTCATTTTTCTTTTCAATCTGAGGATTAGAACGAAGATGTGTCGCAACTGGCCAAGAGCGGCAGGATTGCGTCGACAAAATAAACGGAACTGCCTAATGAGCAGATCACGTTTACAGTGTCCCGGACACCAACATTTCCACACGCAGGGCATAAAGACGCGTGCGAAGCTCGCGCCGCGAGCATTTACTCGGAAAATGGTGGAGTTCATTTGCACCAAAAGATTTACAGGACCTACCGTGTGCAACAACGACACGATGCACGAGAAGGAGCAGCAGTGTAGCCGCGACGGCGACGCCAACAACGAACAGAGAGTCTTTCGATCTTCGTAGCAATAGCAACTTCAAAGTTGTTGGCGGTGTTGAATACGTGCCAGTGAACACGACCCCTCGGCTTACCTATATCTACACCGTACCCTCCCTTCGTCAGCGCAATCTACTCTGTATAAACTTCGCGCAAGCACGTTGTCAAGTATATACCCGCGGTAAAGCTCACACAGGCTGCTGCTGACTAGCTACTTTCCTCGCATGTTCCTTGCTGGTCCATAAACCCCGCTCTATGAAATACCTATTCCATATATTGAAACGGGGAGCTAAAACCTTTGAATTCGACTATATGGACTACAGTTCGGAAGGATTCAAGGCTCGTATCTTATGATTTGTTTTTGAAATTTGTCTTTATGACAGAAGAATCCATACGTAAACTAATTAACTGTTTTTTAAAAATTATAACGGCCAATTATGCTTCTACTCGTAGAACTCCAACAAGTTAGCTATACAGCTACGTCGACTGATCAATACGTCGCAATATATAAATCGGTATATCATTTTTTGCAGCTATGGGCTATTGTTTATTTAATCTTTGAGTATTTGATATTTCATAAGAAAACTCTACGGGACAAAGGTGGTGAGTGTATATATTTAACGCGACATATAGTGCAGTAGTAGTGACGCCCCCACTACCCTCTCTGTACTACCACACGACCAATTCTGCTTGTACTACCTACCGTTAAGCCCATCTCACGCAGCCCTGTTCGTTAATGGCAGTATTTCTAAAAATAATAAGTGAGCAATGGCGACTTTTTTACTTGCACGATTTGATTTCCCCTTCCTCCCTTCCCGCGCTCTCCCATCACATATTAGTGGTATTTTCAGCCAACGTGGCAGCGAACAAGAAATTACTTGATGGTTTACTCATGGCATTTGTTTTTTCTCAAACGTTATCAAAGTACCGATTAATATTACAGTAGGTCTTAAAACATGCCAACATGCTTAAAAGAATAAATAAATTGAAGCCGAATTTTTTATTAAGTTCCGGAATATAGTGATGGTTTTTAATGTAGGATTTTAATACTGCAACTATCAAAGGAAAGAGGACCATACACCGCTACAGGAATTATAGGTGGTCAATATTCATTTCGTTCATAACGAAAATATGACAGACATATGAAAAAATGTTCTGCCATGTGTTATATGTGTAGCTCAAACGATTTCTTTTTAGGACGGGGAAGATTTATAGAACATTCATTGGCGATGGATTACGATGTGACAAAATTTCGATGTGACAAAATGTTATGAAAAGTATATACCAACTCCTGAATCTCTTCCAGCTGTGAGCTATACGACAAAAAAAGTCGGGCATTTTGTACGCAATGGGTCGTTCGACTTGGGCGCTTACGCGCTTACAGCGCTCACGCTTATTAATCTATCAAACGTATTTACCAAGTGAAGTTTAATCTTAATTATATAAAGTGCCTCGTTCGAAATGATTACACGGTAGTACGCTCTTCTCGCATGATGTCGCCATTAATTTCAGAGAGAGCGAAATTTGCTGACTTCATCCGTTGACTCTCCCTGGCTTACTTCATATTTATCAAAACGTATAAAATATTTAGATGTTTACTGGGTAAAAACATGGGAGTGGAAAGAGAGTTCGGGTGGGATATAAGCATCTCGAACGAGGCATTTCATATAATTAAGGGAGCTTTCCAGTGTGAAATTTTCAAAAAATCGATTTTTTTTTGCTTTATCGAATAGTATACACTCTTCCGAATATTCCCTGAAATTTTCATGCCGAAATTCAGATTATTTCGGTTACTGTACAGCATTTCTTGGAAGAAGGCAACGGAGCGCTACAGCTGCCGCGTCGGCCGTCTGCCCGTGCGACCGTTATTTCTATTGTCTCGTTCCTACCTGCTCGTGTACCTTCCAACGTGAGTCCGGTTCGTCTTTCAGTTCGGTTTCGACATTCAAAATGGATAGATCTACGAAAGAGAAATGCGCGTGGCAGGATAGAAAAGGCTCGAGAAGCGGACATCCGCGAAATGAACGAAAAAGATCCGCGGGTTTCAAGGGAACAAATCGACACGATATCGAAACGGATCTAACGTTTGCGAGCACTTCGGCAGCAAAAATCTTGAAAAAGAGTCCAGAGTTTGAAGTCCGAATCGATCAAACGTTTAGCTATGTGATTTTGGAGTTCTTTTTGGTTTTCGGCGCTCTTCAGGAACTGTTGAAGTGCAAAAAGTGTAATAGCGACGTGAAGTTTTTAAAAAAATCGATTCGCGGATTGGGCTTTAAAATTTGTGTTCAGTGTTCGTGTCCAGATCCGGCCGAGATAGATTCTTGTCCTTTGATAAAAAATGCTTATGAAATCAATCGTCGTTTCTGCTTTGTCATGCGATTGGTCGGCATCGGCATAAATGGCATTAGAAATTTTATCGCCTTGATGGATTTAACTGCAAACTTCAATAATAACACCTATTATGGAATCGTGAAAATCCTGCAGATTGCAGCGATATCAATATACGAGGCCGTCGTGAAAAAAGCAGGTACCGAAGAGAAGGAAAAAACTTTGGAAGCAGAAAATCGGGGCGATATTCTGACGGTGTCCGGTGATGGATCGTGGTCGAAACGCGGTTTCACGTCGCGCATGGGTATCGTGTCCGTGATTGGAAAATATACCAACAAAGTTTTGGATGTTGCTGTCAAATCAAGCTTCTGCAAGGCTTGTGCATTCTGGAAAGGACAAAAGGGAACACCCGAGTACGAGGCGTGGTTTGAGACGCATGAATCCGAATGCAACGTCAATCACGAAGGCAGCGCGGGAAAAATGGAAGTCGACGGTATAATCGAAATATTCAAGAGATCAGAAGAATTGCACAACGCGAAATACGGTTTCTATATAGGAGACGGCGATACAAAAACATTCAAGATGTTATTAGAAGCCAAGCCGTACGGTGACGATTTGACGGTAAAAAAAAAGGAATGCGTTTTGCACGTGAAAAAGCGAGTATATAAAAGGGGAAACGAAGCAAGAAAAAGGTTAGTTCAACTAAAAAAGGCCAAAAAGCAAATCGAAGACAAAGCAATGGAGAGTGAACCGAAAAAAAAGGATCTCGTTCGAGTACTCCGAAAACTAAAAAAAATCAAACAAAAAAAACTGCTGTTGAACCGAAAAGAGCGCAATTGACGTTAAAATTATTGACAAATCTCTCCGAATATTATGGCTTGGCAGTTCGTCGAAATTCCAATTCCGTGGAAAATATGAGGAAAGCCATATGGGCTACATTTCATCACAAAAGCTCAACTGATGAAAATCCTCAGCATGAGTATTGCCCTCCGGGAGAAGATTCGTGGTGCGAATGGCGCAAGGCCGAGGCCACAGGAGAGGAGTACACCCATCCACCAGCACTCGACGAAGACGTACAACAAGTTTTAAAGCCGATTTACGATGATCTAACAACGGAGGATCTCTTAGAACGATGTACGGGCGCGAACACTCAAAACAATAACGAGAGCTTCAATCACTGTGTGTGGCAACTAGCCCCAAAGCACGTATTCTGCGGCAAGCAGATAGAAATCGCTACGCAGTGTGCTGTGTGCACCTTCAATGAAGGTTATGACCCAATTTAAAAAATTTTGGAGACGATGGGATGCACGATAGGGCCGAGCGCCGCAGATTTCGCCGCTAAGTACAAGAATGCGCGCATCACCCAAGCAAACCGCCGGGCGTCCCTGGATAGCAAAGAGGCGAGGACAGCTCGTCGGACTGAACAATCCATTGAGCACGATCTTTTCGAAGAAGCAGAAGGGATATTGTATGGACCTGGCATCGCTGATTGACCGTAAGTAAACGATTTACCTAAAATTTCCTCACTTGAAACTTTGAACGCGTTTTCCTCGAAACAGCATTTTTCAAAACGGTGTCCAACTTGGAGGGCAGAGTTTTAAAGCTATCGAGTTGAATTTTTTACACAATATTCTTAACGTCATTGTTTATCGTGCTATGGAAGCTTTTTTTTTTTTTTTGACATCTTCCTATTCCTTTGTAAAAAAACTGCCAAAAAAAATGCTAAAATTGATACTTTTTGTTCAAACCGGCGCCATTTTTGCAAAAAAAAAAAAAAAAAAAAGCCTCCATAGCACGAAAGCCAATTATATACCGATCAATAATCTTTTTGTGTTTTTTGTTTCAGATCAAAATTGTGACCCCCAACGTGGACACCACATCCAAGTGCATTTTCTGCAACAATTGTTTCATCATTTTTATAGATATTAATTAATAAATAAATCGATCTTTAAAAAATTGTTTTGTATTCTTCAATACCCAATTAATATACAAAAAAAAAACCAGACCGATTAGATTATTTTTTCTTTAAAAAAAAAAATCGCGAAAAACAGCGATTTTTCGGGCTGTCACACTGGAAAGCTCCCTTAAGATCGAACTTTGCTTGGTAAGTTCGTTTGATCTATTAATTATAGTATATTTTGCGTCTCGGTCTTCGAGACAATATGGTAGGCGTTAAGAGTACGTACATTTTTTTATCGTATATTTTATTTTGACTATATGAGATCATGAAAGTTGAATGATGTTTACATTTGTAACTGACAGAAGCTTACTCTAATATAATTGAAGCGAACTTTATTCCGTCTTCGGTCAATGGTTAATTGGTAGATGGTCGCAAAAACCATAGACGTTCCCGACCAACCTGCGGTTTTTCTAATAACGCTCAAGTCTAATCCCCGTTTATACGCGGCGGGCGTTGCCACGTGATACGTGTTATGTGCTGTAAACTCGTCGGTGTCGATGCCGCTTTGACCAAGCGTTTTCTTGATCCATCTGCTTATAGCCTGCGAGGACACTGCTTTATCTGGTTTTTTCATTGCTGTGAATAATTTTTTAATGTCCCCTCTAATTTTCCCAGTTCGTAAGTATTTGTTTAATGTCTTTGCAGCGCACAAATCCTTTCGTTTGTTAAAATAAGGTAAAATGCGTAACGGTTAGTGAGATCCTGGTCTGGCCGCTTTTATTAGTTCGGGGATTTTGATTTTTGTGCCCTCTGAATTAAAACTGATATTATTTATTTTTATGAATGAAAAGGTCTGCCTTTTGTGTCCAGTGGCCAATGCGATCAAGGTGATCAGTTTGTATGTTATTTCTTCTACATCTAGCTTCGATAATGGTTGCATTAGACTTAAGGGGAGGTACCTGACTAAACGGCGAGAAAAACAGGTAAACTTCGGGAATTTTTATCTCAAAAACTAATATTTCGATTAGACCCGGGATTTTTAATGGGAAAATATGTACCTTGAGGTTTGTTTGGAAATAAAAAAAAAAATCGTTGACTAAAAGCGCCGTTGTTGTGTTCAGCGTGTCAGACGTGTTGTTCGTTGACATGGTTTGTGGTGCCAAGGATTCCGAGCAGTCAGTTGATCTGAAACATGAAAACGCAACCGATTCTTGAAATATAATATACAAAGGAGTTCGCCTCATAGGATTTTTTTGAAATTTTCTTTTTCGACGGAATTGCGACCGTTTTAATTTAACATTCGTTTTTCGTTCGCAGTTTCCGACGATTTTGGTTGCATAAAGAAGCAATGGTTCAATCAAATGAAAAACCCCTACGAGGCGACCTCCTTTGTATATTATATTTCAAGAATCCGTTGTGTTTTCATGTTTCAGATCCACCGACTGCCCGGAATACTTGGTACCACAAGCCATGTCAACGAACACGTCTGACGCTGACCACAACATCGGCGCTTTCAGTCAAAGAATTTTTTTTCAATTCTAAACATCCCTTAATGTACATATTTTACAATAAAAAAAACCCGGAGCCAATCGAAACATTAGTTTTTGAGATAAAAATTCCAGTGGTTTACCTTTTTTCTCGGCGTTTACTCAGGTACCTCTCCTTATGCTTTCTATGACTGGGTCTACATTTTACAGTTCGTGGTATGTTGGTTTCGGTGGTCGTAATCGAAAGGATCTTTTGAGAAAATGTCTCAACAAGTCATTCTTCGAGATTTCTTGCTGAACAATTAAAGAAATCACGGATCGTTGTGAATTCAATGTACTACAGGGTGCGCCAGAGAAACTTACTTATTTGAAAGGTCAATACAAACAAAAGTACTTCAATTATTGTTTAACATTTTTTTTTATTTGAGAATACAATATCCCAATTTTTTTTTCATGTAGTCTTGAAAATGACATCGGATAAATGGCGACCCCCATTGCGCATACACTGATGACGTCGATTTTTGAAATTCGTATCCACTCTTTGCAGCATATCAATCGGTATGTTGGCAATGGCGTCGCGAATGTTGTTCTTGAGGTGTGCTATGGTCCGTGGTCGATCGACATAAACCAGAGATTTCAAATAACCCCATAAAAAGAAATCGCATGGAGTCAAATCTGGAGAGCGTGCCGGCCATTGGAGATCGCCTCTGAGAGAAATGAGGCGGTCGGGGAAATGTTGTCGCAACAAATTCATTGAGTCTCGTGCTGTGTGTGCTGTGGCTCCATCTTGCTGAAACCACACGTTCCTAACGTTCATTTCTTCGAGTCTTGGAAGAAAAAATTCCTCGATCATGTTCCTGTAACGAGCTCCATTCACGGTAACTGCGCGTTCGTTTTCTTCAAAAAAATAAGGACCAATTATTCCCATTACCGACATCGCACACCAGACAGTAACTCGCTCACAATTAAGTGGCTTCTGGTGAAGCTCACGTGGATTTACACCACACCAATAACGCATGTTTTGCTTGTTGACGCAGCCGGAAATGTGGAACTGAGCCTCGTCACTGAAAAAAACGACCGCGTCTTCAGGCAGGTTATCAACCAGCATTTCACATGCATTTTGACGGGCAACAAAATCGCGTTCAGTTAATTCTTGCACAACAGCCAATTTATAGGGATGAAATTGAAGGTCTTCATGGAGAATTCGTCGAACAGTGGTGTCAGAAATTCCCATAGCAGCTGCGTGTTTGCGAGCCGAACGCCGGGGAGAACGCACAACTGACTGCCTCACTCTTTCGACATTTTCCGGAGTTCTGATGGTCCGTTGAAGTCCATTTCTGGGTTTAGCGACACTTCCACACTCCCGAAATGAGTTAACCCACGACAGAATCGAATTACGGCCAGGAATGAGTCTGTGAGGAGGAATTTCAAAGCGAGCGCGGAAGGCACGTTGCGTAGCAACAAGTGAGCGACCGTTAGAAAAGAAGCTCTCGACTGCGAAGGCCCGCTGCTCTCTAGACCAGAGCATGATGGCAACTGACTGGAAGGAGAAACAAACTTGGGAACTTCCCCCTCCAGATGCGCCCCCTCTCGCCCCTCTACCCGCCCAACTCACCGTGCGGGAATTTTTTCAAATAAGTAAGCTTCTCTGGCGCACCCTGTATATGAATTTCCTTCATTGAATTTCATGGTCAAATAACCCATGATTTCTTCGATACAAGAGTTGAAACATCATATGTTCTTTTGTTTACAATATTTTATCCATTCATTAATGGCTCCATTATATTGTTTAAGCGCGAAATCAGCAAGCGATGCAATCATGATGTTTGTTGTTTCATTCGACGCTCCTTCTGATCTGAAGGCTTTTCGAAATAATTTCCCTACAATTAATGAGAGATTATGAGTCAGTAGGTGTGGTATGAACCTACGAGGAAAAACTAACAATTTTCGGTTTGGTTCAATTACGAGTGGTTTTGTTGTCAATATCGATATAAACATTGGAAACCACGATTGTGTCGGCCAGTACGGTGCGACTACTATTCCGGTTGCCCTATCTACTAGAATTTTTTGTAAAACTCAAAATGAGAGCAAACGGTGGAAAGGCGTAAAAAGCGAACCTTGACCAATTTATGGTAAAAGTATCTATAGCAAAAGCTTCTGGATCAGCATGCCAGGGGCAATACGCCTTTTTCAAATTTATTTATTCGTGATGCAAAAAGATCCACGTGAGGTCTTCCAAATTGATGAGTTAATTAGCTAAACCTTTTGGGTGCTAACACCCATTTTGTGTTAATGTTAGTTATTCTTCAGACCGTTTCAGTTTCTTTATTTTCTTTAGAATGTGGATATGAAGCGAAAACCCATATATTTCTTCTTGCACACTATTTCCAGATTTCGGCTGCTATTTTATTGAAATTTTCACGTTTATGCCTCCCATACGATTGATGTACGATACGGTTGTTGAGTTGTCGATTCGTAAGAGTATTTCGCAATTCCTACATTTAGCTGCAAAGCATCTTAAGTCGAACGACACCGCAAGAAGTTTCAAGTAATTTATGTGACGTTTTCATCCAGTACTTGACCAACATCCTTGTGCTTTACGTCCGTCACAGTGGGCTCTCCAGCCGCTCAATGAGGAATCCGAAAATATCTCTTTTTTAAATGCAATTTTTCGAATAGGGTTAACACCACTTGGTAAATTCCTTACCCACCATTCAGGATCATCTTTCAGGTAATTTGGAACCTTATGTAACTATCATAATTTCATTTTAATATTATTAATGCTTGGAATTTCATTCTTTCGATTTTTTTAAAATACATTCAACCATATACAATTGCTGGGCAAGTAGCCACTAAAGAGCTGATTATTTTTGCGAAATGTCGAATATTAATCGGCGGTTTTTTCTCAAGATTTTCAACTAATGTTAAAATCTTTTATTTTTTCTTTAATGTTAACTCTAAGTGAAACCTCCCAGAATTCATAATAAATGCGCGGTACTAGTACGGAGTACTTGGCTCACTATGGCTTTTGTTTACATTGATTATAAATCCTAGCGATACTAGTAATTGGGTTGTTTCAACATAGTTTTTTGGTTTTTTCCAAAAATCAGAAAATCATTCAGATATGCCGCGGATACGTGAACCTATATTCTTAATCAACCAATAACTGGCTTGATTACTTTTGTAAATCCGTGTGGACAAGACGCAAGTCGAAAAGGTAAACAAGCAAATCGAAAAAAAATTCCTTGGAAGGTAAACCCTAGATATTTTTTGCTTCCGATGTGGATATGTATTAGAGAGTACGCATCTCGCAAATCGATGATGCGCATGAAACAATATGGTGTAAGCAATTTAAATGCTGTTCTAATGTCTTTAAGGCAGGATTCTACTTTGAGACTTTGAAAAAATCGATTTTTTTATATTTTTCGAAATTAAATATATTCAAGAATATTATCTTTAAATTTTTAATCGATTTAAGTAGTCTAACTGTACTTCCCCCCCCCCCCCCCCCCTCAAATGTAACTACCTGAGCGCGCTCATTCGATGGGCTGACCCAACCTCTTACCTAGCTTTGTTCGCTCGAGCAGCTGCTGTCCTTTTATAAATATCCTTTACCTGCTTATCCTCAACTGTAGTTAAATCTTTATTTTTCTCTATCTAACCTATATTTTTTTAAAGGAAAAGACACGTTTAAACGACATTCTACTGTTATTTCAGAGCAGCAGTCGTGTTTCGTAGCCTGAAAGTGAAAGATCTCCGAGTGTGATTTTTGTAAATTTATTTTCTGTTCAGGATGAATTCAAAGAAAACGTATCGTCAAGATAACCCTATTCATAGGCGTCCAGAATCAAAATTTAAAAAACGTCACTTTCACGGAAACAGACACCGCGATGAAGGAGACACAGTTTACGCGAGTACATCAGCAGCCAAACTAAAAAGATCCAATGATAAAAGTTTCGATATGAAAGCAACGAATAACGGGACTTATAGCATTATTCAATTTTTTAGTGTATATTCATTGCTATCACAGATGGTAGAGTGTAATGTATGCAAATAGATAAAATTTTGCTTTCAAAGTATGGACAGCGTGGCCTTGGTTTCAAAGTGTGTGTCAGTTGTAAGTGTGGAGATAGGTGCATCAACTCCTGCCCGATGATCGGTTCTGGACATGAAATTAATCGTCGAATTGTGTTCGTGTTTCGTTTGCTTGGCGTCGGAGTTAAAGGCATAAATTTATTTTGTGGACTGATGAAACTGAGCGAAGACATCAATGTTAGAGTATATTATGAAATAGTGGAGAACATCAAAGTCCTTGTGAAAAGTGTATTCGAATTAGTTCAAAGCAAAGCGATCAACGAAGAAATGGAGTTGAATGCCGAGAAAGGAAAGAGTGAAGATCTGACAGTTTCTGGAGACGGTTCTTGGGCAAAAAGAGGCTTTACTTCTCTCGTTGGCATCGTATCTCTGATTGGCAAGCACACCAAGACAATTTTGGACGTCGTTGTGATGTTTGCTTTTTGCAGGGCATCCGATCATTGGGGAAAAAAGCAGACGAGATTGGTTTTGCTGCATGGTATGCTGACCACAAGTACGATTGTAGTGCAAATCACGAAGGGAGTGCCAGCAAAATGGAGGTTTAAGGTGACGTGAAAATGTTTTTAAGATCGTGAGAAAGGTACGGAGTGACGTACGGTTTCTACATCGGAGACGGCGACTCAAAACCGTCAAAATGTTACTCGATACTTTTCCATATGGCGAAGGCGTTATCGTGAAAAAGTTTGTGTGTTCTGCATGTCGTAAAACGAATTTTCAAGCGTGCGAGTGCAGCCAAGAAAATTCTTACGCAAAAGAGAAAAGCTGAAGCCGCAAAAAAACCAAATCAACAAAAACCGAAGAAAAAACAGCTACTAAAAGAAAAACCCGAGGATCCGCACCGAAGGTAGTTGTCAAAAAAAAGTCATTACTATAAAAGTCAAAACCGCTGATTTGACAATAAAATTAATGAAAGAGGTGTCAAGAAACTACGGACTGGCAGTTCAACGGAATAAAAATTCCATTGAAGATATGCGCAACGAGATCTGGGCCGGTTTTTATCACCAGATTTCAACCGACGCTAAACCGCAGCATACATACTGTCCAGCCGGGGCAGACGCCTGGTGCAAGTATCGTAAAAGCCGAAGCAACCAACACCTTAAAAAATTGTAAACACCCTCCGCCCCTTGCTGAAGACGTGCGAGAAATTCTGAAACCCATTTACCAAGATCTAACTAAAGAGGAGTTGCTTGAGAGCTGCTTAGGTGGAAATACTCAGAATAATAATGAGTGCTTCAACTCCACAGTTTGGGGTATGGCACCTAAGCACATTTACAATGGGGAAAAAATTGTAAAAATTGCGTGTCTTACTGCAGCATGTATTTTCAACGAAGGTTTTGAACCAATATTGAAAAATATGGAGGTAACGGGTGTTGGAATCGACGAAACTGCCGTTCAGTATGCCAGTAGGTGCGACCAGGAACGCATCGTCAGAGAGAACCGCCGCTCGACCTCCTCGGCTCCCGAGGAGAGCAGAACAAAGCGAAAAAAGGCAAAATTGGAAGAAAATGATCTTTTAGAACGGTCGAAAGGCATTTTGTATGGTGCAGGCATCGCTGATTGAGCGTGAGTTATTTTTTTTGTGATTTTCCTTTACACAAACTTTGAACGCGTTTATCTTGAAACTACTTTTTTGCACCGCTTGGTACTAAAATTGCCGAAACTATAGAACCGTTTGTTATGAAAATTTAACCTCATATTCTGGACACCAATAGCAACCGGCTGAACTAGAATTATGTAAAAATGTTGATTTTTACTATTTTTTTAGCAAAAAGCAGTGAAAAACATGCCATTTTTTTCTTCCTTTTTTCGCCGCCATTTTGTTATTTTTGCATGTACATTAAACATTCTAGTTTAGTCGGTTGCTAGTGATATATTGAATCTAAAAATTCAACATTTTTCTGCTTTAGATTGTCCATTTTTGAAATTTCAACACCAGCGCAGACCCACCGACTAATCCAGACATTGTATTCAAATGCTGTTTTTGTATGTTAAAACTGCATAAAATATATACTAAAAATGTTATAAATGTATTTCAAGAGTGTATTTATTAAGCCTGACAAACCCTACATCAATATCTTTATTCACAATCTCATTAAAAATTCATAAAAATAGCCTTTTTTCGAGTGCCCAAAGTAGAATCCTGCCTTAATTTTGAAATGGCTCAGTTCCACAAATCTATTTAACTTTTTCAAGTTTAATATAAACCGTTCTTTTCCCATTCGGTTTGTCGACTAGAAAATATTTCGATAAGCTTTGATCTTATTTTGGCAGACTTTCTTCGACTGCGCCTTTGTCCAGTAACTCGTTAATTGCTATTTCCATTTCTGCGTTTTCCTGTCTTGATTTTCTAGGTTCGATTGGGGCAATTAGTTGGCAAACTTGCCAATTTAACGGGATTTCATACCCTTTGTTGAAATTTAAAATGATCCCTCAATCCGTGAACCTGGGTCGTTTTCGTCCTACCCAAAATCATTTTCTTCGCAGGTTGCTTAATATTCAATTAAAAAAAAGATATTAAAAGTAAAAAAGAAAAAGAAAACTTTATTTTTTCTTGAGAAGTATAGCCTGAAGATCGATCATGAATTTTTTCACATTTTTTTCGTTGACAATTGTTGGTTTGGTAGTGCAAAAACAAAAACGACCCAGGTTCACGGGATTAAGGTGCCTCAAATACCTTCACGGGTGAGGATGATTGTGTGGGTTGTAATCAATTTCCATTAATCTATGAACTGTTGTAGTTTTCCTGCTGAAAAGCTGAATGACGGTAAGTTTGGTACGAGCTACGCACTCTCGTTGGACTCCGAGTTTTGCCAGGATATGTTCTGTTGTAAAATTTGTTCATAGGTTGGAACGGATACGATGTTCGCGCTTTGCGATTTCCACCCTGCGCCGATGTTCGATTCATTCTCGGGGGTGGACCGTTTAGGTTTAAGGGATCATCACAGTGTGACCGGCCGAAATATAGCCGATTTTCGCGATTTTTTTAGGTGGATAGGTTAAGCTAATCGGTCTAATTTTTTTGTACAAATTGAAGCACCGATAAAGAATACATGATTAAAAAAAAATGTATTGTTCAACATTTTTTTATTTGCACAAAATTGCGTGGGAAAATAATGGTGTCCCATGGTGGCCAGCATTGCGGCCACAAATTTAATCCCAAAAAAAATTTCAAAATCATTATTAATCTGTAGGAAAGCCGCTATGTCCCTATGGAGGTTGTCTTTTTTAGTGACATTTGAAAAAAAATGGCGGCGGTTTGAACAACGTCCTTAAGACTTTTTTCAACAGTTTTTCGTAAAAAAAAATATAAAACTTTAAAAAAAGCTTCCAGAGCAACATAAGGAATGACGTGAAGAATGTTCTGTTGAAATTTCAAACGGACTGCTTGAAAACTCTTCCTTTAAGAGTGATCACCGTTTTGAAAAACAAGATTCCAAGAAAAACGCGTTTAAAGTTCGGCGTGCGGGATTTTCAGATCAATCGTCTACTTACGATCAATCAGCGATGCCAGGTCCATACAATATTTTTTCTGCTTCGTCGAATGGATCATTTTTGGCAGCAATTTTTTTTCGCCGAGCTGTCCTGGCATCTTTGCTGTCCAAAGAGCTGCGGCGCTTTTCAGTTGCGATGCGCTCTGCTTTGTACTCAGCGGCGAAGTCCGCGGCTGCCGTTCCTATAGTGACTCCCATTGGCTCGAGGACTTCTAGTATTAGATCACACCCTTCGTTGAAGTTACAAACTGCACAATACGTCGCAATTTCCATAGTTTGTTTCCACAGAAGATATGTTTGGGAGCGAGTTGCCACATGCAATGATTAAATCTCTCATTATTGTTTTGAGTGTTTGCGTCCGTACATCTCTCTAACAAATCGTCTGTTGTTAAATCTTCGTAAATCGGCTTCAAAACCTCTTGGACATCGTCGTCGAGCGCTGGTGGATGAAAATATTTTTCTGGAAATCCCTTGGCCTCAGCATTGCACCATTCGCACCATGAATCTTCTCCTGAAGGACAAAATTGATGCTGGGGGTTTGCATCGGTTGAGCTTTTGTGATAAAACGTCGCCCATATCGCTTACCTCATATTTTCAACATAATCGGAGTTTCGTCGAACTGCTAAGCCATAATACTCGGAAAGATTTGTTAACAACTTTAGTGCTAATTGCGCTTTTTTCGGGTCGTCCTTAACAGGTTTTGTAGTTGTATTTTTTTTCCAAATAGAATAACGATTTTTGACAAACGGAATAACGGTTGAACGGGAACCGCGGCTAGGGTCCTTAGCGCCGTCCGCGCTAGGTCTCACGCTCCAATCACTTTTTCTAAGAAAGGTCAAAATAATTCGAATTTCGATCTAAAAATTAGACAGAACGTTTATAACCGTGTTTGGATAATGGAAAACGTCGATTTTTTTAGAAATTTTACACTGATGATCCCTTAAAGGGCTTTTATTCTGGACAAATTGTTTTTTGTTGTTTTCCTGAGCTCTCATGTTTTGTCCCCATGTTTTGATCGAATGATCTTTGCTTCGCTCTGAAAGTTTTTCTGCGTATAAAAAAATCGGTTTTTGCATTTTTCAAAATATCCCTCGTTTGTTTAGGTAGTCCAGGCGGTATAAATGATTTTATGGCCAGGGATAAAGAGTGATGAAAGTTTGTAAGAATTTTCCCTGTGTCCGAAAAATGCTCTAGGATTTGAATTTTTTCCGAGAGTTCTTTTTACGCTAGATGGCGGGAAGTGGCAGCTCCTAGAACAGCAATCGCAGATCGAAGCGTATTTTGCAGGTGTAAAAAATGCTTGTCGCCTTTCAGAGCGGATTCGTTTATAGACGCACTAACTTCCAGGTTTAACTCCGGATCCTCTAACTGGCAAACCGCCGTGCGTGAGTATTTGAACATTACTTCCTTCTTTTCTTCTTTGGATAGTCCCTCTGATAGCCAAACATTCCAATCTGCGACTATCTACGAATAAATGGGACATTCCTTTGCTTGTGACACCGAAGGATCTTTTCCTAATACTTCCAGAATTTCTTCCTCTAATTCTGGTTCATCCTCGATGTTTTGTTCTTCTCCGTTTACTTCTATTGCGGTTTGATACCAGGTATTTCCTGGCCATTTTCCTTGTTCACCTTACCTATGAAAACATTTAAAGCTTACACATCGGACTTGCATCGGCCATGTTGAGGTGATGTTTCCTTGTCACCTGAATTCAGCCGAGCACTTAGACGTGTTATTTGCCACATTTTTGTTTCGCCTCTTGTGCAAACTCAATCTGCCTAATTGCCGGGTTATGTTTCGCCTCTTGTGCGAAATCAATGCCATTTTTCGTTTAACCATGTCTTACCTCGTGTGTCAGCTCAATCGGCTCTTTTACTTACTATGGTGTTCATTTCTTC